>VZRX01002820.1:77192-105047 GCA_013398075.1 Notiomystis cincta
CCAGCTCCACACAAGCTCCTTTTTTTTTTTTTTATTTTTTTTTTAACACGTTCCTTTGAGAAACAAAGGTTCGACGCAAAACGCTGCCCCTGATGAAATGTGGAAAGAGCCCGGTCTGGCTGCTGGTGAGTGCTGCTATTCATCTGACTAAGCAGCATTTGACATTTGGGCTTGGTGGGTCTCAAGTTTCCCTCTAGTAAGATATGGGCTGACTCGGCCGCAGCCAATCTCGGTCGGAGGCTGCGGATGGTGCCGGAGGGAGGGAGGGAGGAGGGAGGCAGGAGCTCATCCCAGACGGCTCAGCACCCACGGGCTGCGTAAGCGCGGCACTGCGAGCCTGACCTCAGCTGCACCAGCGCCGTGGCACCGCTGCCCGGTCCTCCTGGACCTTCTGGGGATGCTGCTCGGCTGCAAATTCATCCCTTTTCTTTTCTTTCTTTGTTTTTTTTTTTTTTCCCCCCCCATTTCTTAATGACTTACACTTGTTTTGGCTTCTCTTCCCCCTGTTACCAGAGCTTTGTGTTTCCTGTTGCCCGCGTGGTTTATCTTCTGTTGTAATCGGAGGCAAGTGGAAGCTCTTTTACAAAGAGCAGCGTCGAATTTCCCAACCCTGGTTTGAGCTTGGTGCAATGTCACCAGCAGCATAAAGGGAAATCCTTTCTGTCAGCTGGTGTTTCAGAATAAATCCAGTCAAGTTGAAATCATACCAAAAGTGACAGGCTTGCAGAGCACTGGCTGCGTGTTGCAAGGAGGCTGTGAGCTGAATCCACAACTCAGACATGTCCTCCCAGATGGAGAGAGTCCAAGCCAGACAACAATACCACAGTCCAGTCTTCTGAGAGGTGTAATCCACAAAAAGTCCCACTCTGGGTGGATGTGTCAGTGCCCAGGCACAGCAAGCCAGCTGGAAAGAGCTGACATGTTTGCCTTTGATGCCTAAAGCATTAAGTATGACTTGGTAGAGACACTTTGTGGTACTGGGAAGATCTATAACATCCTTTAATCTTTACATTTCCCTTTGTCTTTTGTCCTGCTCCTCCCCACCCCAAGATTTTGTTTCAACTACAAGCAAGGACAAAAAGAGGGAGCTGCAGCATAAATGACATGAATACTAAAATAAGTGCCACTTATAAGGAAGTGTTCTTTAAGTATTACCATTTCCTGATGCAAGTACTAAACTCCTGGTCTATAAAATGTAAAACAGGCTTGTACAGCACAGTTTTTCAATGAGTAAAAATCCCTTATCCCCTTATTTTGCACCAGACCTCTCCGGACTCTTACTTGCAACATTGCCACAAAGTCTCACTGCCGTCCCTGAAGACCCACTTGTCAGCCTCATTTCCACTTCTTGAGGCCTCCTATTAGTGGAAATAAAATTTGCAAAATTCATTGCATAACGTGTTCAAAAGGAGTTAGGAACAAACACCAACACATCCCGTGGATGATGTGACAGTGAGGCTCTGTGAACCACCAAGTCCCAACAGGCATCCACTCACCCAAAACGCTGGGACCTGGCCCCAGGCTCACTGCGTGCAGAAAAAAAATTAACTCCAGACCACAAGTGTTGCAGAACGCTGTAAAGCCATGGCTTATACACTTTATTTGCCAGGTATCCCCATCCCTTGCCTTCAGGAGATGGATGGCCTCATCCAGGGACGGTTTTCTGCATGGTCCCTGGCTGCCCAAGAACTCAGGCAAGGCTCAACCTGACTTTGAGCCATTTCTTTGTTGAAGGAGATGCTGGGGCCCTCCTAAACAGGGTCTCAGGCCATCATGTCAGTGATCAGCCACGTGGTGTGACTGCAGGGATGCACAGGTCTCATGTGAGCTGCACACTGTTGCAGTCCATGCAAGATGTGGCATGTTCCTCAGCTCAAAGTACACCCAAGATACTCATCTCTGCAAATACAGCTGGGCCTTTTCAGAGGCAGCCTGGAGACTGCTAATGTGGGCAAACATGGCTATGAACTCACACAAATACGGGCATGAACAGCCTCGCCTCAGGTGCCTACATGAACAGCCCAGCCAGAGCAGCCACACAGGAAATTCGGGGCATCCTGAGGGATAAAACTGCGGTGTCACCTCTGCCAGGTGACCCCAGAGAACCTCTGCCAGCTGTGACAACAGCACTGTGCACTCCTGCTGCCCTGCTTGGGCGAGGGCAGCATCCCCAGGGCACCCAGGAACGCGCTCCACCCCTCCCCTCCAGCCTGCAGACCTCGGCTGAGGCAAGTGGAGCAGCTGTGGGAGGAACAGAGCAGGTAGAACCAGTGCTCCCCACCTGCCAGGGAGCCTGCTGCTGAGCAAGACCAGGGGCACATCCAAAACAAACAGCAGGAGAAACCACTTCTCCAAGGAACAGCTTGTGCACGCTGGTGAAACCTCGAGGGCTTTCCACAGCAGAGCAGCCCTGTCCCGGCAGGCGCCTCTGCTGCTGTGCACGCTCAAGGGCTTGAAGCACACCTGGAAAATGGAATAAAGGGGTCAAAGCCAGGAGAAGGGCCTGCCTTATGCCACAGGCTGGTCCACAGCTCCATGTGTTTGCCCTGGTTGTCTTTAGGACTCACCCATGGGGAGCAGGGACTGGCACAAATCCAGCTCTGAGCACTGGCAGTGACGCAACTCTGTGTCCCACAGGGAAAAGGAATGTAGGTTTTTCTCTCCTGCTCCCCAGGAAGGGTGCAAGACTCGCCACTAATGGTTTCTTGTCTGTGCCACAGGAAGATGAGCAGGCTTAACCCTGTCCCATAGGGAAGCAGTAGGCTGGAAGGGGTTTCTTCCTCTGACACCTCCCTGGAGGGCAGGAAGAACAGGGTGCTCAGTTTAAACTGCCTTTTTACAATCACATCTAACTTCCCTTGTTCTAGCACTGAGCTGCACAGCTGCCACCTAACCTCAGGGCTGACACTGCTTAGGTGTGCACACTCAGCAGCTGCATTCACACAGGTGCACAACCGTGCAACAGTAGTTGCAAAAACTTCCATCATGCAGGCATTTATGACCTGAAATGGGAGAAGAGAGACCTCTTTTACTTCTCAGCACAAGGAGAGCCTGGAGAACACCACCAACCTGCAAAAGGAGTGATGCCTCAGCTCACAGCACATGGACACCAAGCTATCAGCACTGTGCACACACCTGCAACAGGGAGCTGTGTAAGTCACATAAAACAGTTTTAGAAATAGTTGCCATCACTAGAATGTTATATTCCCTGTGAAGAGTCCTTCCTTTGTTTTCCTATCTCAAACTCTCATGGCTGAAAGGGGCACAGGCAGCTCCAGTTGCAAGTTTACTAGCAGATTAACAAAAACCTTGATGAACTTCAGCGTATTTCTCGTGGTTGATGTCCTAAAGGATTTTACTTATACGAAATCCATGCTTTAAACAGCTGATAGTCACTTCAAAACATGTCAAACTGACCCCTGTTCTGGCCTCAACGGAGCTCACAAATCATAAATTTACGTAATAAATAAAACTTCCCCTAGGACAAACAAGAGACTGTAAAATGCACTCGTTCAGCAACTGCTGAGAACACTCATTTCCTAATCAGGCCCTGTGGATGCAGCACACACCAACTTAACCTTATCTCCCCTCATCTGGGACTCAGACTATGTGCTCACACAGCAGTTGTGCTCCTCCAGAAGCACTGTGGTGCTCAGGTGCCAGGTTTTTCAGGCATGAATCAAACACAGCACAGCCAAGAGCTGCAGGAGCTATACACGACCCTAAACCTGCCTGGCACAGCCCCAGCTCCATTCCTGGGGGATGAGGAACCTGGGCACTGGACCAGTGCCCCTTTGGCAGCCTGGAGCCCTCTGTCAGATGCAGTTCAGGAGCTGCTTCAAGCCATGGATGCTGCAGGTGACTGGTTGGAACGTCAGGGCTGAGTCACGCCAAGGAGCTCCCTACCTGCAGCCTGGCAGTGGTCAAGGCCAACAGGAGAGCTCAGCTCCTCAGGAGCACATTGGGAAAGGGCCATGAAGCCAGGCTGGTGCTGGAATCAGCTCAGGGGTTGGGCTGGAACATGAGATCAGGGCCATGAACTCGAAAGGCTGGCTCACGATCTACAGTCTACCAGATTCTGACATCCACTGCATGCAGTGTCCAAAGTTACAGCTTTGTACCAGGCATTTGGTACACCCCTGATACATCCCTGGAGACATCCAAGGCCAGGCCTGGATGGGGCTCTGACCAACCTGATCCAGTGGAAGGTGTCCCAACTCATTGCAGGGGGTTGGACAAAGTGTCCCTTCCAAGTCTCTGCCAACCCAAACCACTCTGTGATCCCGTGGTCTATCCCAGCGCTATCAGTGGTAAATAATGGTTTGAAAAGGTGTCTCACACAGAGAGTCTCTCAGAGTTTCAATGTACTTCATTCCACAGAAAAATAGGGGTTTTTTAAAGTTCAGATTTTACCCATCCTGATAGCTCTGCTCCCAGATTCTACCCAGGGCTTGAGACAAAAACAACCTACTGGCTTGAGCTCAAACTTTGCACAGGGGAGAGTGTTCAGGAGAGCATGAGGAAGTGGGATAGTGGGGAGGGTGGGACCCCAGCCTTTGTGTGCCTGTGCTGTGTCCTGCAGTTCTGCAGAGCAGAACTCAGTTCCAGGTGTCTCTTGTACTTGTGCAGTGTGTTCCTCAGGTCTGTGGATGGGACACAGCAGTGTGGCCCAGTGGAAGGAGTCCCTGCTCATGGCAGTGGGTGGAACAAGGTGGGCTTCAAGGTCCTTCCAACCCCAACCTGATTCTGTGTCAGGGGACCACCTGCAGTGTCAAAGCAAATCAGAGAACCTCCTGGTACACAAAAATCTGGCTCCTGCTCTCTCTGAGAAGCAGGCTGAGGGATGAGAGCAAGTTCACTGCACCTCCAGCAATCTCATGGAGAGGCCCCTTCCAGCAGAGGTTCCTCTGTCACTCTGGCTGCCCCCAAACCTTGTGCCAAGCCACTGCACCAGTGCCTGAACCACACTGGGAACATGGGAAGAGCAGGGAAGGAAAAGCAAAAAGAAAGGAAAAAGAGAGAACATCTCTCTATGGTTAGAGCCCCAAGCTGCTCATCCTCCATCAGACTTGCAGGGATGGAGTCACTGACACTCCCCCTTCCCACCCAGGGGACTCACAGTGAAATCCTCCTCCAAAGCCAGTCCAGTGATTTAGACTGGAATTACACAGGTGGTAGCAACATACCACAAATTCCTTGGGTTTGGTTGGTTCCCAAGTCATTCTCAAGGAATCTATTTTTAGGCCTGCAACTGCATTTTTCCATGGCACTCCATGACCCTTCCTCCCACTCCAGTGCTGGGCAGGAAAAGGCTGAAGACAGAGACCAGCCCTCAAACCAACCAGACCTGAGCCAGGGACACACCTGCTTTGCCTACAAGAGTCATGGGCCTCCACTGTGGTGTCTGGAAGCTGTTCTGAGAGGAAACAGCAGCACAGAGCCCTGGAGCACACACTTCTGCCCACAGCACCAGGACCTGGGGTTCCCAGTCTCCAGGAGAAAATCTACAGGTGCTGCCAGAGGCAGGACACCCAGGTGAAGGCACACAGCACCTGAACCTCACCCTTCCTTTAGAAACAGCATTCATGAATAAACACTAGGGTAAATACTGCATCCAATACCTGCCACTCTGAGTTCTTGGTTCATATCCATGCTTCCCTCAGCTTCAAACTACTCCACACTCAGTATTTACTCCATACTCAGCCCACTCCATATTCTACTTCCTTACAATCTCTCCTGGATCTTATTTGCAGACTGACATTTGCCACTGTTACAGAAGTAGTCATAAATGCTCTACTTTTTGCTCATCACAACCTCATGATGCTTTTCTCCAAATTAGTGATGTTTTTTACCATTCTAGCAACTGTATATTTGCTGAATCTCACAGTTTTATTATTATTTTTAAGGTGATTTAGAAGTTTCTGGAGTCTGGTGAATGTACTAACTGTACTGGTGAATACATCTTTGTTTTGTACAGGTAAGAAACTTTAGCCTGGTGAACGTCAGAAGAGCCTCCTGAAAATGAGTTTTTCCATGCTCAATCCAACAATTAGTGTTGCAGTGAATACATCTTCTCAATGCTCTGCCATCTCTTAAGTTCTCCCTCCTGAGTTTAAATTACATTGCCTTCTGCTTCACACTCTAAATTTTGCAAATTTCAACTTTTCAACACCTGAAAAATCTCTATTTATAAATAACCACAGCAGAGGGGAAAAACATTGCTGTGTAAAACACTCTTACAAGAAAAGCAAAAAGCCCAGTGATATTATGTCATGTGCATCTTGTACTAGAGCTAAATGTTTATAAAGAGGGATTAATTGTTTTTTTCCTCCCTGGCAACAGCTGTAATAGATACAGTGCTAGAGAAAACATGTGAAGGAGAAGACATGCACTCAACACTGATGAAATATGTTGGGATATAGCACAGTGAGGAATCTGCAGAACAATCTAATACCATAAAAATTCTGAGCTTCAGTGCTCAATCTCAAAGTAAAACCTGGGTGAGTTTTCCTTCGAGATGTGGTCAGATGGTGCTTACAAGCTCCATCATCTGATTAGGAATAACAGGAATGAAAAACATTTCATAGGTTAACAGAGGTTATCAGGCAGCAACACAGAAGTGAGAGCACAAAGCCTTTCCCCTCCTCCTGCTTCCTGCAACCCCACACTTCAGGTTTTGCCTCATAGATGATTACTTGGTTCATTTTGGGGGGATTTTTTTGCTATTCTGAGTCCCCTGGTGCTAATGCAGAGGACCTGGTGTGATGTCTGTGTTTGGGACAGCAAGGAATTTGGTGTGCCTGGCTCTGGGTGTCCAGGCTGGGCATCACAACCTCTCCAGGCTGACAGGTTCACTCCCAGAGCTTGCTGCCTTCACTCCTGTGCAACAGCTCCCCGTCTCACTGATCTTCACAGAGATTAAAACTCTGTTTTCATAATCACTAATGCCACATTTGGGCAATTCCTGATCTCACAGAAAACACATCCAGCCTAGGCAGGGTGTGAACACAGCCCTGCTCCTGCTGAATCAGAGCAAGAGCATGACCACCAGAGGGAAAACAATAGCCTCTCTGGTTTAATACCTGCCAGGAGGAGTTGGTCCTGCTGACAGTGTCAAATACCTGTGGATTAGCAGCGTGAGATTACACCTGATCTGCCCTCCAGTTCCTGTGGCTCCAGCATTTTGACCAAGTGTCACTGGCTCTGCAGCTGGACTTGCTCTCAAAGAGCACCCTCAGGTCCAAAAACGTTACCTTTTGATCTTAACTCACTTCCATGAGAAATACTTACACAGTGTAAAACTAAAACCAACAACCACATGTGTAATTCAACTTAACTCATGCTCCAAACCCACCTGTTGAATTTAGTTTCTCATGTAAGTGTACCAAAGTCAGCAAAGACAGGACCAGCACTAGGTTCCTTGTAGCTGTTTCCAGAAGAGGGGAAGTGCATCCCCCTTACTAAACACTTAGCTCTGAGCTCTCAGAAGGATTAATTTCCCCTTTGATCCCCCTCAGCATCCCCCTGCAGCATCCCAGTTTGCACAGCTTTGGCAGGTGGAGAGGCCAGACAGAGCCCTGCCCAGCTTAACAGCATCACACCAGATGGAAAACGTCTGGATTTACAGATGGAGGAAGAGCTTAATAGAAATACTCTCAGGATGAGGTGAGACTTCCCTGAAAATGTGCACTTTAGGAGCTTCAAGATGTAATTTTTTATACACAGAATGCTAGGCAACGTCCCATCTTCATTACTGGAGCTCCACTAGCAGTGCAGCAGAACTGCTTGTGTCTAATCCAGAAAGGAATGCGACAGGGAAGTCTGTCTCTGTCAGGCCCCTGCACCTTCTCCCTCTCTCTCACACACAGGATTAAGGTTTAAGAGCTTTTTTCTGGACCAAGGAAGCACAGAATCTACCTCTTCATCTCCTGCCAGGTGTAGCCCTCCAGTCATCATCCCCTCAAACTGCAGTTGGGGTAAAACACCAACACTCTCCAAGTCCCTTGGAGTCCAACAGCACCAAACACTCAGGGGTGTGCAGAGCAGCACGGGTGTGTTGGTGGTGTGGCAGCTGCCTGCTTAAAAACCACAAAAGGAGAAATGGGGCCTGAATTTTCAACTGTTTCAGTTTCAAGGTTTAATCTATCGAGCACTTAGGAGGAAGGCTGGGCCACTGCAAGGCGAGCAGATGCCTTTGTGAGGCTGGGACAGCTGCAGGGTGTCTAAAACGCTCCACCCAGCGGTAGAAAGCCTGTAGGAGCAAACCCTGTGCGGTCTTACACGGGCAGTAAAAATCCCACACCTGCTTTCTTTCCACACACGGTTCAAAAAAAGAAAGAAATTAACTTTTTCATGACACTGCGTAACAGAGACCATTCACACAGAGAATACAACTGAGCCTTACAAAGTAAAAAGAAAAAAATATGCACTTAGAACACTCAAGTATCTGATTATCCCTCTAAAATCTAACATATTTCTTATCTCCCGCTCCTTCCAGGACACTTAAACTCCCCTAATCCCAACTGCTCCCAGCAGAGATGCCTTAATTTCCCAAAGGCAGAAACACAGTTCTGCCATTGTTACGTCCAGGAAATCAGAGAACATGGCTGGGGGTTAGTCCAAGGATCAGGTATTTCTGTTGTTACTCTGTAATAAAGGACAGGGCCTGCTAGCAAGGACCAAAGCCTCAAGGCTCAGCACCCCTACATATTGTGGAAGGCTGGCTCAGGAGTCAAACATCAATGCCTGTGCTCGTCTTAACAACAGCTCAGTCAGAAAAAGCCAGTGCTCTGAATCCCTGCCCATGGCACTGGGGTTGGAAGTAGATGATCTTTCCTGTCCCTTCCAACTCAAACCATTCTGTGTTTCTGTGATTCTGTACCCTGAAGCACAGCAAACTGTGTTTGTGCAGGGCCAAGCACAGGAGCTGGCTGTGCCCTTCTGGGAACACCATGCTCTAGGCTTAGAAGTGAAATCAGAAGAGGAATGCAGAGTGACTGTCAATGGTTTCAACCATTCAGCACTTCTGCTGGCACAAAGCAGCTTTAGATGGGATCTTGGGAAGGAACTGCTGTCTGGGAGGGTGGGCAGGCCCTGGCACAGGGTGCCCAGAGCAGCTGTGGCTGTTGCTGGATCCCTGGAATGTCCAAGGGCAGGCTGGAACCATCTCATCTGGTGGAAGGTGTCCCTGCCCATGGCTGAGGGTGGAATGGGACAGTCTCCAAGGTCCCTTCCCACCTAAACCATCCCATGATTCCATGAGCACATCGCTCTGAGCTGGCTGACCTCAGCTGGGTGTTGTGGGAGAAGGTGCAAGAGGTGCAGCACCTGAAATCCCAGCAACTTCGTGGGAAAGGACTTTTCACTGCTTCACTGTGGTTTGGCAAAGCCCTCATCAGAGGCTCCTACAGGAAATGAACAGGATACAAATGGAATAATATGGGAATAAGCAGTTGGCTCACACTGCAAAGAAAGGTTACTGGCAGGAGGATGTACAATTATCTGTGCTGATAGCACTTTTGTCAAGGTATCTGGAAGTTATGCAATAAAAAGTTCTCTGGAACATGAGGTGGACATCATGATGCATTTTGCAGAAAATGTGCAATTATTCAGGATGACCAAATACAGCTCTCATGGCTAGAATTACACATGAATCTCAAAAATTTGGGAGATAAAAACAAGAAATTAAACATTATGTGCTAAATAAGGAGCATGAAGGGGATTTACTGTAAACACACAGTTCAGAAAGAACTGTTATTACATGGGGACGAGATCCTGGAAAAACTTCATACAGTTCTCTGAAAATGAGAATTCAATAATCATCCACAGTCAGGAACTGCTCATAAATTCCTTCATGATGGCAAGAGGAGAGGCAGCACCCATCCAGGATCTCTGTGACCAGTGACTGGACCTGAGGGAATGACATGAAGTTCTGTAAGGGCAGGTTGGGGTTGGATATCAGGGAAAGGTTCTTCCCCAGAGGGTGCTGGGCACTGCCCAGGCTCCCCAGGGAATGGGCACAGCCTGAGGCTGCCAGAGCTCCAGGAGAGCTTGGATAATGCTGCCAGGGATGCCCAGGGTGGGACTGTTGGGGTGTCTGTGCAGGGACAGGAGCTCAGGTGGATGATCCTTGGGGGTCCCTTCCAACTCAGATCATTCCAGGCTTCTATGATTCTAAGAAGGAAGAGGGAATTAGTTATTGGTTACCACAGAAGGCACTACTGGTTGTTAAAGAATAAAAATGCTCCTGCAAAAGATGTGGCAAAATCCATGTGGCAAATGTATTTTGAGCAGTGAAATCCCAGTAATCCTAATTTACTAAGATAAGAGTAGGAAGAGGAAAACAGATACTGTATTAGATAAACATCTGCTTTGCTGCCCTATGGCAGCTGGGTTGATTGGAGATCTTTTTTAATCCATATAAACAGAACTAAATATCTCTACATTTGTTAAAGACACTGCACCCATGGAAACCCCTGGGAAGGTGATCAGCATACTTCAATTGTTATCCACCAGCTGTAGCAACACTTGCCTTGACCTGAATTTCCTGCTCAGCTAGGCAGACAGGTTTGAGTCACTGCCTCGCTTTCACAGTCCTCTCATGCCAGCAGAGTGGCAAGAAGCTGCTGTAGATAAGGAATATTTTGAGACAGACAGAGGATGAGAAACAGCAAAGCCTGAAGTGTCTGCTCCTGTCCCAGAGCTGTGGAGAGGTGTGTGCTGTCTCTGGCAGGGCTCTCTCCAGTGAGTACCTGATGCAGACACACCAGAGCAAGCTGCAAGCTGCTCACAGCAGCCTAGAGGACTCCAGTGAGCACAAAGACCTCATTTCACCCCAATGTCACGCTGGTTCTGTCAAAATGATCCAGAACTGGAACTGCACTGTCTCTGAGAGGCCAGGCAGCTTCCTCAGAGCTGCACCTCCCCAGCTGGCCCAGAACAGCCCCACAGCAGGAGACCCAAGAAATAGGGGTGATATTATCAGAGGAAGTTAAGGGATGAGATGCTGAATGCAAGCAGTTACCAAGTGGCAACATGGCCAGATGCAGCCTCACCCCTTCTCAGGGCTGGCAGTTTTGCTGCTGGAGTTCTCTAGAAACTACTTAATAAACACCAGGTATTCCTCAACCAGCAAAAACACTCTCTCCAAAACCCAACACTGACTTCCCAAAAATTAACAATTCACACAGTGATTTACTTTTAAAATAAACTAACAAACAGAACACCAAGCCCTTTTTCTTTCTGTGTTATATTTATTATTCTCTTGGGAGGCACAATGAAAAATTCAGCTTCTGTTAATTTTCTTTTCCCTTGCAGAACAGCAGGGTACAGGTTAACAGCCATCAATCTACAATCAATATACACTTCAGAAACTCTCTGATTACATTTTCACATTTCCTGATAATAAAAGAGGCACATGTGCCAGACAGTGTCAGTAGCTGAAAAAAGTTTAAGCAATACTTGCTTAAAAAGCTGCACTGACTGCTATTTTAAGGCAGGTTGGGTGAAAGTTTGAAAGGCAATTTCCTCAGGAAATGAAAATAATTTTGCCCACAGAAATACATTGATTGAAAAGAGGCTTTTAGAAAATACTTCATCAGTGTGAAATTATATTGATGCTGCACTTCCTTTAGTTAGAAAGACACCAATGAATCTTTTTTGTTCAGAATTCCGACTTCTCAGCCGTTCCTTTACCTTGCAGGAAGGGCATGCAGCACTGCTCAGCTGTCACAGGAGGCAGGTTTCTCGGGGAAGCAGCAGTCCAGGCCAGGCTGCAGTGCCCAGGCTCCCTCAGGCCGTGTTCTCGATGACCACAGCAATGCCTTGCCCGCCGCCGATGCACGCTGACCCAACCGCGTACTTCCCTCCACGGCGCCTGCTCAGAAACAGCAACAGGGAACGTGAGCGACCTGCAGCAAACCACAGCAGCTCTGTGGCCCTGGTTTTATGAAAGGAAACCAGCTATCAGCTGGGTGTTACTGAAGGTGAAGTTTTAGAATGTGTATGTTGTTCTTCTCCTAGCAAAATATCGTGAAGCCTCAACTGATGTTGAAATATTTCTGAACAATGACTTCACAGCTCATCTGGTTCCACTCCCTGCCACAGGCAGGAACCTCTTCCACTAGACCCTACCTGAGCATTTCTAGAGTAGTTTTTGAACCATCTGAACACTGCTGAGGTAGTTTTTTAAAAGCTAAGTTTCCTACAGCCACACTCCAAGAAACAGATTTCTGCAAGGTGCAAATGATCTGAAGTTTCATGGCTGAGCACTCAGACAGTGTTGCAAGTACAAGCAAAGAGACACTGATCTCTACCCTGAGGAGGGAAAAAAAGGACATTTCAGATTAAAATGGTGCTAAGCACATCAAGCAAGCCAAAAGAGTCAGCATTTCTGAAAATGAACTAAAGTAGAGAGAAGGTGACAACAAAGTCTTTTAAAGCATCCCATTTCCATAGCTAAAGGGGACTGGGGAGGGACTTTGCAGAAGGGCCTGGAGGGACAGGACAAGAGGGAATGGCTTCCACTGCCAGAGGACAGGGTTAGATGGGATATTGGGAAGGAGTTGCTGTCTGGGAGGGTGGGCAGGCCCTGGCACAGGGTGCCCAGAGCAGCTGTGGCTGCCCCTGGATCCCTGGCAGTGTCCAAGGCCAGGTTGGACATTGGGGCTTGGAGCTCCCTGGGACAGTGGAAGGTGTCCCTGCCCACGGCAGGGGGTGGAATGGGATGTTCTTTAAAGGTCTCCTCCGACCTGGACCACTCTAGGACTCCATGATTCTATGAAATGCACCGTGTTAAGAAAAGAACAGACTTTGCTCAAAGGCCATTTCAAAAAAAAAAGCCTCCTGAGGGCTTGGATCAGACCTAGGTGAACTAAAGAATGCTGTAATGACAACAGGATGGAAAGTGAGGCAAGAGCAGGACCTGCACTGCAGCACAGAGGTGGCAAATTCCTACAGGAAGTGGCACATTCCAGAGAGTTTTAACTGATTGGAAGGGTTTAGTGCTGGAAATGTCTGCAGGCACCAATCCACCAGCACTGCACCCACCCTGAGCAGCTCCTGACTGTGGGCATACCTTAACTCGTGCACCAGGTGAGCTGTGATCCGTGACCCCGAGGCCCCCAAAGGGTGGCCAATGGCGATGGCACCTCCGTTGACGTTGGTTTTCTCGGGATCAAGGCCCAGCACTTTCTCCACAGCCAGGTACTGAGGTGCAAATGCTTCATTCACCTAAAGCACCAGAGAAAAGACACAGCTGTCACACCAGCTTTCAGCAGTGTGTGTGCAAACAAGATTAAATGAGGCCAACTGCTCCTCCAGGTCCTTTTGAGAAAAATATTAAACGCTGTGTTTACAGAAGCGTGCTCAGACAAATCTGACAATCCAACACAGCAAAATTCAAATACTAAGTATGAGGTATATTTTATAAAAAAAGGTGCAGTCTGTTCTGAGGCAGTGGGTCTGAGGCTGCTCTGACAGAAAAAGGCCCTGTCCACAAGTATGACTGATTAAAAACATGAGCAGTCCAACCAAGGGAGTAAAAAGTCATGTCACATGAGGGTATTTTTGTTCCACGGAATGCAATCACACCATTTCCAGTTTCCACGTGCCTGGGATTTTTGTAGTGACTGTGCAGCAGAAACTGGATGGACAGAGGTCAGGCAGGCTCCTGACAGGCAGGAACACCCACCTGGTATGAGTGGAATCTTTCTGCCAAAAAGACCAGAGGTAACACTGCTCCTATAAAAACTTCTCACCTCTACCAAATCCATATCCTTCAGGGTCAGTCCTGCTTTCTTCAAAACCTCTGTAATTGCAGGTACAGGGCCTGTTTAGAAATCATATGCAGTTAGTTAAACAGAAAAATTAATAAATGAAGTTTTAGAAACCTGCTTTACCTAGAATAAATTCATAAAGCCTCAGGAGATCCCCTCCCATGAGCTTCTGTGCAGCCAACAATTCTGGATATGTCTCTCACCTGCTTTATTAGCTGGTAAGAGAAGTCCTAAATTTCCAAACTACTTGGTCTCCTTGTCAACATACAGCCAGGGAGAGCTAAGAGTGTCACTACTGCTTGCACACAGAGCTTTCAAGTCAAGAGAAGTGACAGTCCCCAGGCAAATGAAGCAACTTCAGGATGGTTTTGAGGCATTCTCCTTCCCAGTACTCTTGGTTCCATTTATTCTTTCCTCACAACTTGCAGCCTCCAAGTAAACAAAAAAAGGAAAAAAACAGGCTGCTCTAGAGTTTGCTGGTCATGTGCTTAATTATGGCTATTGTTGTTTGCTGTTCTTAATACATCTGAAAATCTTCTAGTAAAAAGCCTAACATTTAATTAATTTATTCCAAACAATTATATGCTCCCTCAGACCCAGGTCTTGAACAATTGAAGAAAAGTAAGATTTTGGGGTTTAGATATTAAGAGTTTGGCAACAGAACTGTCCTCTGGAAGAAAGCTGTCTTCTATAACCTATTATAATCTACTAGAAGGAATTAATCCCAAACACAGCTACCTAAGGAAACACACACTCAAAGAGAATTGGAAAGGGTTAACTGGGTAGGTACATGCTTGTAGGAGAAACATAGGAGAAACATAGGTGGTGGCTGACCATTCAATTCTAAAACATCAACAATCCTAAATTCTATCACACCACCAAAAAACCTGTGTTGAAAACGTAAAGCTCAAAGAATAAAAACATAAAAATAAGTAAATTACCAAAGAGATAGAAAAATTAAAAGAAAAAAGGGTCCAGTTCAGAGCCCAGTGGAGTATCAGGGACCCTCAAGCAGCTTAACACTAGACTCCAACTGCATCTCATTAGGGGAGGATTTTAGTATGCCTGTTAATACATGAGAGTAATGGGAGGGTCTCGTGGACAATACAAAGACCCCTAATGACAGCCAAGTAAACTTTTCCCCCTCTGTCTTTGAAATAATGAATTCTCTCACTGAGCACTGTGAGCCAGGACTCCCTATCAGTATGTGAAAGAACAGTGGCTCAGACTGAGCTCCTGTTTGTCAGATGTGCTGCTGAATCTCATCTGGTCTCTCTGAGCTGCTGGGGACAAGCTGTGGTGTGAAGCAGCTGGGATGCTAAGTGATCCTCCCTATGATTTATGAAGTTTTTAAACAAGCTAGAAGAGTTCCCTGACCTAGAGAGAATGGGCTGGTTTAGGAAGCACAATGCCAGCACAAAGTCCAGCAAAAGAAACCCTCCCTCCACGCTTGCTTTGAAGGCTGTGTCAGTCAGACAGTCTGACCAGGAAAACAAATCTGACAATGCCTCATTTGCATTCCTACTGACACACAGAACCAGCCAACAACAGCTCCTCTGAGCAGAACCACACAATGCTGTCTGCGAACTGAGGCGAAGGGAGAAGTCCTGGGGTGTCTGGATTGGCTCTGAGGGATTGTTTGCATTAGGAGATGCTTGATGAGGAAACAGAAAATAGGGGACTAAAACAACCAATAAAGGATCTGTTTTGCCAAGCAGCACCTGAACAGATGTGTATCCCTGAGACCCAAGCAGATTGAGCCACTGAGTAACTGCTGTAACCACCACTCCACCAGTAGCAGGCAACTCACAGTGGCACATTCTATCATGGGATTTAGACCTTTCAGGAAACCAAAGTGAATTTTAGGAGAAAATGGTTTAAAAAAATAAGTCTGAGTGTTCTGTTTTCTTGACTAAAACAGACAGTAAAAAAGGGGAAGAAAGAAGAGCCTGGGGGATTAGGCTTGTGCTATTACATTGGGTCTGACACTGCACACACCCTTCCAGCCAAACTGAGGAGTAAATCTGTCTCTCTGCACAACAGCCATGGACTGACACAGCAGGATGGCCAGTAGGACACACAAACACCTTCAGAGCCACACTGCAGCATCCTTTCCTTTCCTTCAGAATGCCCATGACAGAACATTTTAATGCTGCTTGATGCTGTAAAAAGATGTGCTTTATTGCAACTTACCTATGCCCATGATGGAAGGGTCACAGCCAGCTGAGTGATAAGCTACTATTCTTGCCAGAGGAGTAAGACTGTGCTTTTTAAGTGCTGATTCACTGGCAATGATGACTGCACCAGCTCCATCACACACACCCTTGCAGTAAAAGAGAGAAGCATTCTTAGTGAGAAAATACAAAGAAACAAAAAATATCCTCACACTCTTTAAAGTTCTAAAATAGGACTTTAGTCTAAGATACCATAATTAACATTTAACAATGTTTATTTAAAACAACAAAAGACAATCTTTCACTGTTCTGAGGATGGGGAAAGGAAGTTAAATATAGATAAATGTTTAATTAATTCCAGTGTCTTAGAAAAGAAAAGTAAGTCTTCCCTGCATTGGAAATATGATTCTGCTGACTTGCAAGAACACCATTAATAATGGATAATGTATGTGCTATTAATTATAAAAGATACTTTACAGACACCCACGCTTACTGTGGCTATGATCTATTTTAGGCATGAATTCAGACTGTATGATCACAGCACTCCATCTGGCCCAAAGAACTTTAATCAATTAATTAAGATAATGACTGTAAGAGGAACAGTCCATAATGACATGCTGCTAAGCACAGAGTATATCTTCTGGGTAAGAGCAAAATGTGGTTTGGGGGAGAGAGAACAGTAGCTGTGGTACAAATTTGAGCAGCAGCATCATGCCCACTAACAAAATGTAGGTTTAAAGCAAATGTTCAGAAACCACTGCCCCACAAAGAAAGTGGAGTGCCTACACAGCCACTGCAGCCACCAACCGCACAACTCAAGGCTGACAAAGAAGTGACAATGCCTCACTGCAAGATCACTGGCAATCCACAGAATCAGATTTTGGGACTCAGGAGCTGACTGAAGGATCCCCTGGCCAGATCTCAAGGCTGGAAGAGCCAGCCAGGGGCATTTAGCTGCAAAATTAGAAGTCATTTTCACCAGGAGACTCCACTGACAGCCAACTCAGTGAGAGACAAAAACAGTGGCAATGAATTTGGAGAACCACTGAGGGGACACCTGCCCAGCCCAAGGCTCTGATGTACTCACTGAAGCATTCCCAGCAGTGACTGTCCCATCCTTTTTGAAGACACAAGGGAGTTTTGTCAGTTGTTCCATAGTGGTCTGGGGTTTGGGGTGCTCGTCCTTTTGCATGCTTTCTTTACCCTTTTTTGTCTTCACTTCAATTGGTGCCATCTCAGCATTAAAGTAGCCAGCATCACTAGCTGCAGCCACAAAAAGGAAGATAAAAGGACTCAATAAAAACATCAAGACAATTGCTCAGCATGACAATCATATTTTCATGTGCACACTTATGCTCTATTTGAACCAAAAGTTCAGAGACAGTAATACTTACGCTTTATTTTGCTTAAATAAATTGGTTTGAATTTTACTCTTGAGGTTTTGGGGCTGGTTTTTTTTGTTGTTTTCTAAGAAATTGGGCAAGAACTATACAAGTACACTCTCAAACTTCTCCAAAGAAAATCTCAAATATTGAAACTTTAAATTAATTAAATTAATTAATTTAATTTCAAGTGTAAACAGCTGAACTCTTTTTTGTTTGGATTTTTTATTTGGTTTGTTTTTTGGTTCTCTGGGGTTTTTTGTAAACCACTAGTTTTATTTTTAGTACACATTCCCCTTAATTGCTGCTTTGTTTTACAGCTCTGTCATCTCTCAGATGGCCAAGATGTAAATCTCACTCAGAGAAGAATGTGCAGAACACCTCTTGAGCCACATTGTTTCTGTTGATAAGATACTCTATAACAATCAAAATCGTCTTCAAGGTGCTCTTCCAAAGGCTCTCACTGTCACGCCAGGATCTCCAAATGAGATTCAGCTGCCTAAACAACCTAAACCAAAGTTCAAGTCATTGTAGGTATCTAAAATGCCCCCAAAAAATCTGGCCATATTGCCTCATATGAGACAGAGATTTCAAACTAAGATCCTGAAATTGTCAGATCTGATGTTGTTAAGCTGCCTCTGGGCTTCTCAATAAATTCCTCAAAACCTTTTTCTTTCCTGATTACACACAGGGTGCTCTCTTTACTGTGGGACAAGATGATCTGGTCCTACAGGCAGAAATAAAAACAGCAAGGCAAAATCCTAGAAAATAAAAAAGAAGCACAGTTTCTAGTGAATGGCAGGAATTCCAGGAATGGCAGGAGTTAGGTAACAGGAGGAACAAGCAGGAAAGGTAACAAACGATGGAAAGAAGTTACAAAAAGCACTTCTACACTCATTGGAAAAAAACACAAAATCGTCCTTCAAGAGTGCACCATCATCAAAATCTAAAACCATGCTTAGCTCTTCCCTCCTTATGTTCACCTTTGGCTTGCAGTGCATGTTGAGTCTCAGGATGGCCACTGCACATTCTACTGGTTTTTGGCCTAAACTTCACAGTAACTGAATCACAGAAACCTGGGATGGTTTGGGTTAGAAGGGACATTGAAATTCAACTTNAGAGCAGAGGGGCTCCAGCCCTGGAGCAGCTCCGTGGCCTCCTCTGCACTGGCTCCAGCAGCTCCAGGGCCTTATTTTGGAGGCCCCAGAGCTGAATACTCTGAATTATGAGTTTGGGCACGTAAACCACCCAAGAACAGCTTAAACCACAGCCCCTAAACAAATATCCCCTCTTCAGATTCCATGTGCTCTGACCGTTCAAGCATTCAAGAACAACATTTGATTTGCAAAAGGAAGAAAAGGGGTTTAGATGAATTACAGCACATGCTGGCACACAAGAGGGATGTGGGTCACTGTGGAAGACTGCTCTGCCGTGCAGTGGAAAGAAAGGAGGGCAGTCAGGCATGCCTGGGACAATGCTGCATCCCACCAAAGAGGCACCACTAAAAGTCATTCACCAACATGAATCCTGCTCAGGCAGGAGGTGACCCGTGGCTGGCCCATGGTGTTTGCTGCCATAACAGCTCTGGAATGCCCTGAGGAAGGCACAGGAAGGCAGTGGAAAGGGCTCCTCTTTAACCTGCTGAGGGGTACACCTCCTGACTTAGTATGCTCTCAAAGTCAAACCCCCTAGGAGTGCTTTATTTGTAGCACAGGGCCAACAAAATCACAAATTACAGTATGCAAACAGAAGGACAAACCACACCAAGAGCCAGAGAAAACCTGAGCACACTCTGAACCAATGCTAAAAACCGACTAGACTTGAAACGAGAGTCACATAAACGCTTCCACTCCTCAATGTACTCACCAGCTTTGTACCTCTGCTGCGTTTTGAGCGCGTATCTGTCACACTCCTCCCGGGAGATACTGTATTTTGCAGCCAGGTTTTCAGCTGTCACTGCCATAGGTATTTTAACGTGTGTATCTATTAGGGCTTCCCACAGCGTGTCTTCCAACTGCATGGAACATTGTGAGAAGGAAGTTAGAACGCACAGCAACACTGTGTTTATTACTGACCGCTTCTAACTGTTCAGCAGCCTCTTGGAAACTAATGTCCCCTTGTAAAATTAATTCAGATTACCTACAGATAATTTATTGATTTATTAGAATAAACACGCTGAAAAACAGTGTGCAGGTTCTTGTTTGCTATTCTAGTTAATCTCCATTGTGGTCTAGAGCAATTCCTTCCACTCACATGTGGCCCCAAGAGGCTTGGGGAAAGCTTTAAAAAAAGATTTTTAGTATTTCAGCATATTTTATTTCTGTATGATTTATTTATTAGAGCCCTGTGGGCAAACATACCTGTCTGGTTGCCAGGAAGGAAATGGGAGGCACTGTGAGAAGGCACAGCAGCCTAATGATCCTTTTGCTCTTTCTTTACTATCTGGTACAATCCCTTTATGAGAGCCAAAGGTTTCTGTGGCTACAACATCCCATGAGAGAAAATACCCAATTCTACCTTCATTCAAGCTGATAAAGGCAAGCCTGGTCAGTTCAGATGGGTTTTGTTATCTCTGTCAGCAGTAAAGCTCTGCAAGATAACCCATTCATTCCCCTGTCACTGTGTAATTCAGTTATCTTTACAATAAGAGCCCAGTTGCACATACTTGGTGCATCAGCAACTTTGTGAAGGTGCTGTCTGCAGGACCTGTGCCACACAAGAACAGAACCAAGCACACATCATATTCACCATCTTTCCAATGGAAACACAGCATGGGGAAAAAGCCCAAAGGGCTGAAACACTGAAATATCCTAATTTTGCATTTTGATGTCAGTTATGAGTAAACAGTGGCACGCTGTCTATTTATCATGCTACACATTTCCCATAGTATTCACTTAGGACTTATCTTCAGAAGAAAACGTGAAGATAAACCTGTCAATAGATTTAACTCCAAGTTCCAACTTTTGAAAATGAGAGATGGTCACAGCTTGGAGGTATACATGTTCTTCACCAGTCTATCTACCTCCTGCCAGCATTACTAGCCCTGCCTAAACTGTGTGTGCCTCTATTTCACAGACATTTTGTACGTAGTACTTGCACAGGATGTGTCAAGTGAACTATATTTTCTAAGAGTTTATTGGTGCGTTTAACATGGAACAGGAACTCAAACATGGTTTTGGAAAAGCTGGAAAACTGGCACGTTTCACAAAATGGTCTCAACCTACTGTTTGGATACTGTCTGAATACTAGATAAATCCTTCAGCTACTGAGCCTGGATCTAATCTTTAATCATTTCATTTGCAAGGGTTTCCTGCCTACAATCCTGATACTAAACACTGCTTTGCTCAGAGAACAAAAAAAGTACCAGACCTTGAGTTCTGCTCCTAATCTGGTTCCAAACCGAACATTTCGAACGGCGTAAGGAGCCTGGCTCATGCTTTCAGCTCCACCACACAGAACAACTTCTGACTCATTCAGACAAATTTCCTGTTGACACAGAAAAACAAAACAGATCTAGCATTTAGCTGTTTGAGTAAGAAAATAACAACTGTTTTAAAAGAAGAGGTGGTCACCTACAAAGCGGCAAACTCAGAATGAATCCAAACTTAGTCATGTGTGTGTATTTATGAAGGGTTTACCCCTCTGTTAAGGTTGGGGTCTGCCTCCTTCATGCCATGTCCCTTTGACTTCCTTTCAGCAAAGAATTATTGTATCCATGAGGGAAAAAGAGAAGATGGGTGTGCACACATGACAGAGCAGAGGAACAAAGACATTAGGCATCTGCATGCTTGTGTCGTTTGGTTCACAAATGGTTGAGCTTGGTTGGTTTTGAGCTCTTGCTCTTCTCAAAAGGAACACAAATTAAACTTCAAAGCCTGAAGTAAGATTTTATGATTTGAAAAAAAAAAAAGACATAATTTTAGAAGACAATAGCTATGTAGCTGCCAAAATAAGTGCCCAAAACACACTAATTCATCAATGGCAAAGCACACAAAACCTAAAAGCCCCTTTCTTAAATGCACCACCAGAGCATTCAAAAATAGTGCTTCCTTAAAATGATTCACTGAGTTGGACTGTCGAGGTTATTTATGAACTAGAATGAAAGAAAATTAAATTACCCCAGAGCAGCTGTGGCTGCCCCTGGATCCCTGGCAGTGTCCAAGGCCAGGTTGGACAGGGCTTGGAGCAACCTGGCGCAGTGGAAGGTGTCCCTGCACATGGCAGGGGGTGGAACTGAGTGACCTTCGATGTGCCTTCCAACCCAAATAGTTCCATGATAGTACCTTGATATACATTTGAGATTTCTAGCTAGTAACTTGTGTGCAGCAGAGATGTACAGAGATGCTTCCTACAGCTACTAAAAACTTTGTGAGCATCTAAGCAGCACTGGCTGCATTGATGAAATGACATCTTTGGAAAGGACCTCATCACCATACTTTCAATAAAAGTGGTCACATTCTGCAGCAGATTTTTTCAGTGTGGGCTCTTTTTTTTGCAAAAAGCACTAGGAAAAGCGGTCAGGTGGATATTACTGCAAACATGTAACATTAACTCTTCATTTTTCATATTTTTTCCTCTAGAGGATCAGACCTAAAATAATTCTTTAGCCAAGGAAAACCAAAAAAATCCCACAAAACCAACAATCTGCTTGTTCAAGTATTCACAAAAGCAATGTATGAGCAAGTAAAATAAAACCCCCTGTACTCCTACTCAGTGTTTTTGGCCACCTCCTCAAATAGAAGTTTAGTCTCTTCTATTTTAAAAGAAGTGACACTACAAATTACTTAACTCATGAGAGGTTTGGATCTTTAAACAAAAGCACACTTAAAAAGCACAGGCTGCTGCTTACACAGCTAACCAGGTGAGAATATAAACAATGATCAAGAAATGAAAGACTCTTGAAGTCCAGTAATTCCAGTCCACACAAACAGGATCATGGGATGCAACCACTGCACAGCTGAGCTCTATTTCACCAGCTAACACCTGTTGCATTCCTCACATTAAACTAAAAATGGCTACAATACTTGGGTTTTAAAAGCCAACCACACAATGTGGCACTGTGGTGGCTGAATTGTACTGGACACAAAATTGTGCTGGACACAAAACTGTGCCCGACAATAGAGACCTCCACCAAAAATCCATGCCAAGACGCATCCCAAACACTCAAGGACACATTTCCACACGTTACCAGCCTGACAAAAGTTGCAGCTAACTCAGCAATAGAGTACCTGGCAGCCATTGGCAATGGACTGGAAGCCAGAGCCACAGAGCCTGTTGACGGTGAGGGCTGGGACAGACACGGGAGCTCCCACGCGCAGACCAACGTGTCTCGCGATGTAGATGGCATCTGAGGAGCTCTGCAGGCAGAACAGCACAGAGGTTTTGTCACACTCTACTGAGTTGGAAAGCAAAACAAAACAAAAAGCCTTGATGGGAAGTCAGAAGGGTGTAAACTGCATCCCTGACAGAAGATGGTGTATGCTCAGCAGAAATCCTAGCACGCACAGGAAGCCCTTGATTCAGAAAGACACCGTCCTGCAGGATCTGAGAGGGTCACTCTCTTAATGTGCATTTTGAAGTGTGTGTAAAGCCTGCAACTTCGTGTTTTCCCTTACCCCTTATTTTCAGAACAGCACCCACACAGCAGGCTGACACGAGGGCAGATGCTGGCTGGCGAGCTGCAATTATTTTAATGTAAATTAATGTTGCTCAGACTAACAGGGGAAGGCCTCCCAAAACCAGACAGAACTCTTATGCCCTTGGGGAACATGCCCCAAGCTAAAATGTATTATAAAGACAAGGTTCTGTGCATAGTGCTACAATACTAATGCAAGATCAGGAAAAAAAATTAGAATTAATCAAGCCACTTCTGCTGAAGGGGAGGTTGAAATAGTTAAATATTCATAGTTAATTAAACTTAATCAAACAATATCAGTAAACCACAATTTTAAAAAAAAATATCTACTAGGATGGGGAAGTATAATGCAAAGGAAAAGACATATACCTTCAAAATTTAAAAAAACTTTATCAGGAGACTATTTTTTTTTTGTGAAAGCACTGTAAGAGATTTCAGTGAAGCAATTCTTTCCTAGGCCACAGACAGCTCTTACAAAATTAAAAAGGTGAATAAAAGAAGCTGAGATGGTAGCTGTAGGAGACAGAATAATTTAAAGCTACTCTTTTGGCTGAAAATCCAAAGAAGGAATACTGCCTATTTCTTCACTTATTGTCTCAGTTACTTGTTTATTCTGCTTCCTTGAAATACAAAGTGCAAAATAAAATCCCCACCCTTAATAATAATGAAAACAGAACACAAAGGAAAAAAAAAAACCAAAAATTTTCTTTGCTGTCTTGCCTAAAACAAAGATCCTCATCTATGGGTAACTGCAGTTTTGCAATGCATACAAGGGCATCCTCCTCACAAGCTCTTTGGAAAAGACATCATTGTCCAAATGTCTCTGCCAATCAAGGGATGTATCCCTTCAGCTCAGAGGAAACTCACACCCACTCAAAAAAACTTCTATAGAAAACACAAGAGAAATGGACTCAAATGACTTACAGGCTTGACACAGAAAGGGATTTATACAACCCCATGAAAAGGCACTGATCACTGAGTCACACAGCTCAAGCCATTAAAACAGGGGAGATGTACCCAGGATTAGCAACTAACCAGTTAATTGATATATACTTTCAGGAGGTCAGCTCATCCTCGTTTAAACTGCCTCTGGCACTAAAAAAAGCAAGCTAAGCCTTGTTCCCAACAGCACCTCAAGGTGGATACAGCCCTCAAAGACGGACAGGAAACACTACACTGCAAACTGCTACTCGCCCCTTTCGCTTCCACCCCTCTGGCTGCCAGCCAGCGGCAGCTATCTATAGGGCCACTCCGAGGGTGCCCGAAATAGCCCCCGGGCAGCAGGCTTTCCAGGCTACCCACCTGCATGACGTTGCCCACGACGACGCTGTCGATGATCTCGGGAGGGACCTTGCCCGCGGCCAGCGCGGCTCGGGCGGCATGCTCGGTCAGGTCGGTGGCCGAGAAACCCTTCAGCGAGCCCCCGTAGGTCCCAAAGGGAGTGCGCTTGGCCGCAACGATGAACACGCCTAAAACGGGGTCAGAAACGAGCCGCGGTGAGCACACCCAGCACGGGGGGCAGAAATTGCCCGCAGGCTCCTCACCTCCTACACGGGAAAGCGCCAAGGAGCCGCCAGCGGGTAACGCCCCGCACTGGCCCGAAACTTTGTAAGTACAGGCAACACGAACGCGGGAACCTCGAGACAAATAATGTAACAGGGAAGGCACAGAGAATTTAGAAAGAACGCCGGGAAAATTCTGGAAATACCCCCTCTTTCCACAGTGAGGTTGGACAACAAAGTAAGGTTGGAGGAGGCTGCCAAATACATCAAGCATTAGTGCAAGTGCACTAAAAGCGTGGCAGTAACATCTAGGAAATCCTGTAGTAGACAGCTGTGAGAAGATCAGATGAGGAACAGTGCTCTCAGCAAGGAGGCCGTTCCCCCATCCTAGAAAAAACAGCAGAGTTTTGGTTTATTATTGGAAACAGAAACAAAGAAAAAAGAAGAAAAACCAAACCAAACAATAAAGCACAACAACCCCCCCACTTTTTATATGCATTTCAACTTTGAGTCCTTTAGTTTAAGTGGAAAAGCATCCCCTAATCAAAAAATTAATGCTCCTGCCAGAAATATGTATGCCACCTAAACTGCTTTAGCATGAATCTTGTGGTTCTTGAGAAGAAAATACAGTTCTCACTAGGCAGGAGACCATGTGCAAGCACACGTGTACAAATGCACGGGCCAGGAGCAGTCAATACAAATCCCAGCTCGGGAGAAGCCTTCTCTGAACCAAAGCAGACATCTCCTGGCTGTCTTCACACTGGCTCTCTGCTCCCACGTGCAGAACAACAAACGGGAGGCCGGCTGTGAACTTTCCCCCAGTTGAACAACACCACTCACTCTCCTGTTTCCACAGCTCCCATCAAACACCCAGCTATTTTAGGTAACACTGCAGGGACATACACAGATGTAAGAACACAGACAAATGAAAATGCCTGCTCATTAAGCTGCTCATGAACGCTGATTTCAGGTCACCTGATCCGCATCACTGGGCTGTTTTGTCAGAGAGAGGGTGCTCCTCCACCTCACATGTATTTGGATCCCAGGCTGCAGGACTGCTAGAAAAGGACATTCCAAACTGGTCAAGGTTCCCCACTTACAAGGACCTGAACATGGTGTAGAGATCTAAAACGTGCAGGGAGGATGCTCAGAATCATATCACAGGATGGTTTGGGTTGGAAGGGACTTCAAGGATCATCCAGTGCCACCCCTGCCATGTGCAGGGACACCTTCCACTGTCCCAGGGTGCTCCAAGCCTCAGTGTCCAACCTGGCCTTGGGCACTGCCAGGGATCCAGCAACAGCCACAGCTGCTCTGGGCACCCTGTGCCAGGGCCTCACCTCATGGCAAAGAATTTCTTCCCAACACCCAACCCAAATCCTCCCTCCTCAGCGTATCTTTCCTGCAGCAAAACAGGCCTTGACACTCACATTCTTCACCACTCCTCCTGCCCACTGATTCCCTGCTCCTCCAAACTGTGCCAACCCTACCAGATTAACAAAGACCAGCCTGGGGACCTGACCAAGCTAAAACCTCTTTCTCCTCCCTGTTGGCCAGACTGTCCACACTGTTTGTTCAGTCACATCCACCGCAGCGTTGCCTCATGAGCAGCCCAGGGGCGAGGATGGAACTTTGCCCTTAAACATTCCTTTCACAACATCTCTCTCTCTCTCTTTCATGGAGGCTGCTCACTGCTGCCCACTTCCCAACAGCACCGTGGGGCAGGTCACAGGACAGAGGCAGCTGAACACAAACCCAGACTCAGCAGGAAATGAGGGCCTCATTTTCACCTGGATCGGTTCTGTGCCTGAGTTCACCTTCTGGCTGCTCAATAAAACAGTAACTCAAGACTAAGAGGGAAGGCTGGACTGAAGCAGTAAGAAAAGATGAAGAAGTAGCAGCACAGTCTGTGTTAAGTTGAATTATATTGAACACAGATACTCCCTTAAGGTACATAACTCCAGAACCTGCCAAATTTTGCCTGACTGGAGAGGCACCTAGAGATGCTACTCCCTCCATGGAATTTCAGGAGAGGCAACAAGGAACAGCTGTTGTGGACAAGAAGCCTTGAGTGAAAAAGGACTCTTTTGTCCTTTGACAATTCTTCCTAAATTTCCATTAATTAGTTCTGTCCTACTTTGTCATAGCAAGATTCCAGAGTCTCTGCCATTTTCCAAGGTGATAAACATTGGAGAGCAGAATAGTACCAAATGTACAGAGATCTGAAAACTTTTGGGGCAAGAAAGCAAAGGTGACTCTGAATCCTTACCAAACACTGTATTTGAGACATCCTTTAAACTGGTTTTGTTAACCACCTGCTGCCAAACAGGGAAGTGAAACAGTATTTAATCCTCTAACATATCTCAAATGTGCTTGGCATGAAAATACTTCTTCATAAGATCCTATTTTGAAAGCCTAGAAAACAACCAATAACATAAAAAAGGAAGTTAAGAAGCAAGAACACTATGTGAAAGTACTGTGGATTGAGATGAGAGAAAATCTGCAGCAGGCACAGAAAACTGAGATCAAACAAGTATGGGCAAGGTGTTCTCTGTCCTCTCCAGCTCAGCAGAACCATCAGAATTAATACAATGCTGACTACACAGGCTTCAGCACTGCAACTCACACCATGACTGACACGTGTGTTATTACCTAGGTACAGTCTGTCAAGCAGTGAAGTGCTGTCAAACAGATAAAAAGCCCTATTGCAAAAAATTTCCAATTTGTTTTCATACAAGAGCAGGTCTTAAAGGGTGTATTTACCGTGTTTTTAAGAGCCACAGCATTTAAACAACGTAGAGCATAAATTAGTTCTTTGCACCAGACACTTTGAGGAGCTGTTGCAACTTAAAGAGTTCATCTTGCACTGTCAGTCCTAATCACAGGCAGGGCCTGGATGTGACAACAGAAACTTCCAGTCACTTACATTTTAGGTGTCACCTACAGTCATTGCATGTAAACAGAGAATCACAGAATTGCAGAAACATTGGGTTGGAAAAGCCCTCTAAGACCATCGAGTCCAACCATTCCCCAGCTCTGCCCAGGCCACCACTGACCAATGTCCCCAGGTGCCACATCCACAGGGCTTTGAAATCCCTACAGGGATAGGGACTCCACCCCTGCCCTGGGCAGCTGTGCCAGGGCTGGACAGCCCTTTCCATGGAGGAATGGTTCCTGATACACAGTTCAAATTCCCAGTTAGGTGACACACACACCCCTTGCTATGCGTTTGTCTGCAGCACAACTGCCTCGAGCACTGCAAGGAGCCAAACACTGAATTACTACATAAAGCACTGCTGAAAACTGGCTGTGCCTGACACTCTCCGACCCCCTCCTCTCCTCCTGCACCCCCTCCCCACCCTCAGCTCCCCATTCCCACCTCTGAAC
>VZRX01002824.1:0-20294 GCA_013398075.1 Notiomystis cincta
TAAATTAATAATTCAGATATTCAGATGCAGGAATTAATATTACAGAAGAAAATGATGACAATCACTCAGTCTCAGCCAGCTGGCATCCCAAGGTGTTTAATTAACCCTGCTTGGTTTGAGAGAACACTTAGAAATAAACCTGTTCAGGTATTGTGCAATATGTGGTTTTCTATGCAGATGCAGCCTGTAAGGAAGATGTATTTTTCTTTATATTCAAGGTGCACTGAAGAATGTCAAATTACTGTGATAAAAAAAAAAAAAAGAAAAAACACAAAAATACCAAAAAATATGTTTAGAAGTTATTAAACTGAAGGGTTGCTTATTAGCCAGCAGAAAACAGTGGTTGCAGTCAGAAATCAGTGAGAGATGCCACTGACAGCAAGGCTCAGAGACCACAGTAAAATTCTCAGAGACAGAAACTTCCTTCAGTCAGGAGAGTGGGACTGGAATCAGAAAAATTACCAAGAAAGGAAACAATTTAAGGATGGCTTTGCTAAATGAGAGTTTCATATTACAACTTTGACAGGTTCTCAATTAAAGTAGCATGGCTAATTATATCACCCCTATTTTTGTTCCATAGCCTCCACTTTATGAGCTACTCTGTTAAAAGTCCTGGGGAATATCCTCATCTTTTTGGTGATGGGAGGGATCAAAGACATTTTAAATATGCCTCAAACCATACTAAAATGAGATGAGCTGGATACTGCAGAAGACAAATTAAATTTAGAGGTGAAGATCTGAAGCAACACCTCACATGTCCCTCAAGATATTCTGGTGATACTTTGGGGCAAAATTATTTGATATTGAGTTTATAAGTTGAAGGATAATGGTTCAGGATTGATCTATCTATCTATCTTCTATCATCTTTTCAACTTCTGCTTTCTTTTTCATGCTGATTCTTTGGGTTGAGCCGTGTTTCCTCATCTCAAGCACAATTTAAGCTCAAAAATAACATCAGAGGATAATTTATTTCATAGAATCAGAGTGACTTGGGTTGGAAGGGACCTTTAGGTCATCTAGTTCCAGTCCCCTCCTATCAGCTGGGACAGATATTTATGGAGTTTGACAGCAGCAATATCTATGACCCCTAGAACTACAAATGTTTTAGGTTAGGTTGCTTTACTAGGAAAATTTAGAACATTTTACCTAAACTGCATTAATGCTAAGCAATCATCAGCACTGTAATTATCCAAAGAGAAAATCTGACTTCTTCACCTGCAACAATCAAGTGTTATTTTTATTAATTATGGTTCATTCAAGCTACATATTTTGCCAAGGAAAGCCTGGGACAATTGATAAATGGGTCACCACAGGTTGTTTTTGAAACCTAGGAAAAATGATCTTTTTGTATGGAAGACCCCACCTTTATTGTAAATTTGGCTCACTGGTGATCCAAAATGCCAAGAAATAGTTGGAGAGTTTCAAATAACTAATATCTGTGTGTTTCTAGTGCAAAGTGCCCCAAAATCAATGGGAAATTTGCCCTGAGGATATCACTTAGAAGAAGACATGCAATTCCTATCAACCCACCCCTTAGGTGAGGTTTACAGTTGTCTCTGTAGCTCAGCAATCCAATAACAAGGAGGAAGGAAATATGGATTATGTCCTGCTTCTTGCTTTACTTTCTCAATCATTGACTTGGGTATGAGTTTAGTATTCAATAAATATTCAGGGAGAAAATTGACTGGGATGAGGAGATAATATTATGCTCATGAGTGCTTAGAGGGTTTGGAATTGGCAATCACAAGAGGAGTTCTCAGATGCTTTTTAGCACAGCTACCTCCATTACATCTTTACATTACAGGCTGTTAAAGGACCAGGCTGCTCCAAACAGGATCATTCAAACATCTGATGGCAGCAATGTGTGCAAAATACACAATTATTGGTGTTCAGGAGAATGGAGATGGGGATCTCTCTGTTAAGCAGGGGCTCCAGGGACCTTCTTGGCTGCCAGATGTAGCAGGATATTGCACATCTGAGAGGGGAAAGTGTGGGAATGGAGCCCAGGGAGAAAGGGAGGCTGCCTTGTGATGCAGAGGCAATGATATGTAAATGTAAAATGTGATGGATAACTGGATGAGCATAAATTCCAAGCACAAGACTTCAGTCAGTTTGGTCCTGGGAGTGCCCACAGGATAAGGGGAAGAGCAGGGCTGAGATGGTAATTTTGGGTATGCATACTGTGCCCTTAACTCTGGTCTTCACAATTCAGGAACAGAGCTGAAAAATCACCCAAAAATAGCATTTCTGGGGAAAAAGAAACCTGGGAAAGTCTGACTAACTCAAGAGAAAACAGAGAGGTTTAAGGTACAGATCCCTCCAAGAGAAACTGATGATAGGGAGGAAAATCTCTTGTCAGCACAATCATAAACAAAGTCTAGGGGAAAAGAGGCAAAATGAACTAGACAGAGTTGTGGGGCACAGTGGAGTCTCCCAGTGATTCCCCCCTCAGCACTGAGGACTGGGTAGAAAGAAGCAGAGAAATGAGAATGTGTTTTGGAAAGAGTTTGCAACTCAAAGGAGAAGTTACATGGCACAATCTCAGCGTGTGCAACAATTTGAGAATCAAATTCCAAGATTATTTTGGTGCCTGGAGATGACATTTATTGATGTGAATATATTTAGCCAAAACCTCACTTGGTATTTTGAAAATAAAATTGAGTTAACCCCTCATTGTATTTCCTGGTTTAATATTGATGACCTTCCCAGCTTCTAGACAGACCTGCAAACCCACCAGCAGCACTCAAATCACACAGACAACATTCACATCCTTATTCCATCAATGTGCAGATTAGATTCAATGCATTACTCATTTCTTTTTTGCAAAATTTCAAATATATTTTAATTTTACAAACCCAGATCGTAATGGATGTTTTGTCAACGCTTTGGATAGTTTAAATAAAACTTTTAAAGACAGTACCAGCCAAAGTCAAATTAAAGAGTTGAGACGCCCTGAATAAACCAGCTTTAATATTTTAGAGTTTCCTGCCTTGAGGCACATTTGATTAGCAGTCACTTCATGCTCTGCTTGAAAGATCAGCCAATTCACCAGTTTCTGTAACCCAGCATACAGATTTATGGCTTTTTTCTCCTAAGGTTTTTAAGTATTCTGAGGATGTTTAATAAGAAGTAGCCATGTATGCTCAGAAAATTTGAAAGAATAAATTCAAAATTCCTATTTTTTTACCAAACATTATGGACAAGGATGGACCAAATCTCAATAAAAATTGCCCAAATTTGAGGAACCTGTTGTTATTCTGTAATAAACCACGAATTACTAAATTGTTCCAGAGCCCAGATGTTGCTTGGGCAATTCTCATAAAATTAAGAAATTAAAGTTATAACCATGTGCCGTGTTTAATTTAATGGAGAGAAGAATTAGAAATAAATTCAGAGTGTAGTACTTAATAAAATATGACATTCACATAACCTGAAACCCTTTCCTGCAGTAAAACTGGTATATAAATAGAAATTTCATAAATAAGAATGTTCCAATATGATTTTCAAATAACTTCATAATGATCAGCCTGGGACATAGCTGCTCAGGTCTCCTGTCTCTCTTTTCCTTTAATTATGTTAAAATAGAGCAGTAGATGTAGAGAAAGAAAACATAATTGGAGTGATCCTTCTACATGAAGGACCAACTCAGCACAGGGTGGGACTGTTGGGGTGTCCTGGGCAGGGACTGGGCTGGAAGATCCCCATAGGTCCCTTCCAGCTCAGGATATTCCATGATTTTGGGAATTTGAGTACTTGTTCCCAAGCTGCTCTTTGGATTCTTCTGATTTTTATGGTTCTGAGATTTAAAAAAGAGATGATTTTAGAAATGCAAATTATTTTCGTGGTTTATACTCCAGTATTTTTAATTAAGCAGTGGTTTCTAAATTGCTTCTGTTGTTTTTCCTTTCAGTTTATATGGTAAAAGTGTTTTTAAAAATTTTCCAGCCTCTCTAGTTTTCCTGTGAATGAAGGTGATGTTCATATTAGTGTTTTCTATTTGAGCAGCAGATGCTGTGCATCCTAAAAAAACAACTCTGAATCCATTTCTTCATCCCTGGAGTGGAACACAACTGCCCTTAAACATTTCTCAGTTAAACCAGAAACAAAGTTTGTGGCAGGAACTTATTAATCATGTGCTGCATCAAATCTGCAGAGAGAATTTCAGAGGGCATATTTTTAATTGCTGGAATTGGGATTTAGCCAGGACACAAGGTTAATAAGCTAATTCCTCCAAGGGGTATTTAACTACTGTGCCCCATCAATACTTGGGCTTTGCATTCCATCTGAAAGATGACCCCCAGAAACAAGAGAAATTCCTGAGTGCTGCTGACTCCTCTTTCAGAACTGAGCTGCACTCAGTGACATTGACAGAGGGCATTGTCAGCTCAGGTGACCTTGCTCACCTGGTGAGATGTGCAGGTAGAGTTGCCTTGCACACACAGCTCTCACCTATCAGTGCTTCTCATGAAAAGGTTTATTTCTTGAAATAACATCTCAAATAAGAGGACAACACTTTGCAGCCTGCTTTCTTTGTTCCATTCATACTGCACATTTGTTTTTCCAATCAAGATGCAGCAATCACAACTGTGGATGTTTTGCTCCTTCCCTTTTACTTCTGATGATCTTCTGTGGCAGAAAATTCTATATAATTATAATAGACTTTTCTTAAAACTCTCTCCTGATTTCTACATCCTAAATAATTTCTTTCATTGTTTTCATTTAATCATTTTACTAATTTCAAAGCACACCATATGCAGATAGAGTGAGAATTAAATCTTCCTGCAAAGCAGTAAGGCAGAATGACAGAGAGATACTCCACCACTCCCTCTCCCCAGGGTGGTGGTGGAGTCACCATCCCTGGAAGTGCTCAAAAAACAACTGGATGTTCACAGATTACAGGTCTGAACATCTGCTGATGGGAAGCAGGGATTTAATTCCTTATTTTCCTTGCCTTTCATGTGCAGTATTTGATTTACCTGTGAAACTTTCTTTCAACCCAGGAGCTTCTCCCCATCCTGCTGGGGAAACTGACCTAGACTTTGTGGACCTGAGCTGAACCCACAGCACAGACAAAACCTGAGCTCTAAAAAAGCTGAGAGAATCTCTTGTGGCAGCTCAGACATCAAAGGCAAGGCTACAGACAGCAGATCTGCTACCTGAGCTCCTCTGGTTCCTCAAGGAAAGCAGTGCAGGACAAAGTCATGGATCCATCTGTCCTGGATATTTCAGCAGTGTAAATAGGTTTATGGAAGCTGGGTGTATTTCCAGCATGTAAAATGATGCAATGCTTCCTTTCAGGGGTTTATGTAAAAATGCAAATCATTGATTCAGGGGTAGAGCTCACTGAAATGAGGAAGCAGCAGCAAGCTCCCATCCCCACAGAAAACTGGGAGGTGATCACTGAGCTGCTCCTTTCACTTTAGGTGGGTAATTTGAGAAGGATATTAACAATTCAGTAACTGGTTTACCTATTCAGAATACCCAATTCTGCCAGGAGGAATGACAAAGAAAAATCTGCCTTCTTTTTCTTCATCTCCTGCATTGGATGGTGTTCTATCTGCTGTCCAAAAGATTCTGTGCTGTGGAGTCTGACCATAAACACCATTCCAAGCTGTTTGTGGAGAGCCAATCTAAAGCACCTTCTTTCCTCAAGTTTTCTGCCCTAGGAGTTAGAAAAGTTTCAGCTCTGGTTTGGGGACTAATCTAGCACAAGCTGTGAGGACAAATGTTATCATTAGGAAAGGGTAATTATGAAGTTTATGTTACTTTTATTCCAAGTTCAGACTATGGAAACATCTGGAGAGTGGATTAACTGGAAGAATTGAGCACAGTCATAGAATATTTTTTTAAAGTCAACAATTTATGTCCACCTAGATCATAATTACTTGGTTCTTTCTCTCTCTACTGGGGTAAGTAAAATTATGCAGATTTTCTGGAATCCTATTTTTGCATTTCTTCTCCCAATTTGTCAGTGACTACTGGAAAACACAGAAAACTGTGAAATGAAATATGGGTCTTGATAAAAAATGCATGTAGACAATATGTTAAATAGTAATGGAAAAGATATTTATTAATTCTGCTTCAGTTAATAATAACAAAAAGAAACTCTTCTTAGGTATGTGTTTACAAGTATTTTTCATTACAGTGTTAGCAGTTTCTCTAAAAATCCTGAAATATAAAAAAGAAACATTAAACACATTCTGAACATCTTCTCTTTAGCAGTCAAAATTTAGATGCCCTCTTTCTGGATAGAAGGGGATCCTATTTATAGTGAGAAATAGCAAAAGCACTGTTCAAAAAGCTAAAGTACAACACAGAAAGAAACTCTTCCAACTCTCTTTTGTGGGACACTCTAAAGTGTTTCTCCTCAGATTAAAAAGCCCCAACATTCAAACTGATGAAGAGTGTGGATGGGCTATTGGGAAGGAATTGTTCCCTGTGAGGGTGGGGAGGCCCTGGCACAGGGTGCCCAGAGAAGCTGGGGCTGCCCCGGGATCTCTGGAAGTGTCCAAGGCCAGGTTGGATGGGGCCTGGAGCAACCTGGGACAGTGGAAGGTGTCCCTGCCCATGGCAGGGGTGGCACTGGATGGGCTTTGAGGTCCTTACGAACCTAAACTTTTCTGGAAATTTGTGATTTTATGGCCATGCCTCAAAAAATGGCTCTCATTTGTCTCCTTCCCTTCCCATCTCTGTGAGACTCACATGTGCTATGGCAAGTCCATGTTAAGACTTCCTTTAGAGATAAAATTGTTAAGGGACGTGTGTTGATTTGGCACAGCCTGATTTTTAGGTAGTGGGGAAGGCCGCAGGGGTAGCTGCTGTGAGAAGCTGCTGGAAGCTTCCAGCATGTCCAGCAGAGCCAACCCCTGCTCGCTCTGGAGAGGGACGTGCTGCTGGGTCAGTTACAGAGCTTGGGAACAGCTCTGTGATGACATTTTTAAGAAGAAAATCAGTTTTTCCCGGGGTGGCAAAGCGCGGCCCCGGGGCCATCTCGGTGCAGCCCACTTGGAGCCTTGCCTGCCTGGCTGCCCTGGCCAGCCCTGCTGTGGCTGGAAGGACAGAGGGGGTGGTGGCTTCTCCTTCCTGGAGCCCACCTGGAGAGAGGCCTTGAACAGTGGCAGCGACGTGGTGGCCACCACTGCCCCTGCAATGGCGGCGGGGCCNTGTTTGCCTGTGGGAGGGATCCCACAGCACAGCAGAGAAAAGATTCCTCTTCCTGAGCAAACACAGAAAGATCTCGAATGACAAATGGACCAAAACCCCCAAGCTCTGTCTCCCTGTGCTGTTAGTGGGAAAGAGGGAGTGGCTGGGGGAAAAAGGTGTTTTAAAGGCTTATTTTGCTTCTCATTATCCTCCTCTAACTCTGTTAATAATAAATTCACTTTATACCTTTAAATTTGAACCTATCTTGCCCTTAAAGTGATTTTTTCCTCCCAATCCTTATCTCAACTCATGAGCCCTTCATTAATTTTTTTCCCTCTTCTCTGCTCCACTACAGCAGGAGAGGGTAAGAGAACAACTCTCATTGTGCCTGGCATTTGGCCAGTGTCAAACCACGACAGACAGTGAAAATCAGTTTATACTTCCCAATAACCACTGATAGCATAGAAAACTGACTGGCAGCAGCCACCAGCACTTCATTCACATAATGATCTGACTAATATTTGTCAGCTCTGACAGGATGAGGAATTTCCTGTTTGTCATGTTCATTGGTGTAAAGCTGATGATAAAACCTAATTACAATTTGTTAAGTGATGTAGGTGTGTGCCTCAATAAAAACAAGTTGCAGGACTGTCCTCTTTGCTTCAGGGGTAGTCCTTGTTGCTTTTTCTCTTCTTTGGGATTCATGTATTTAGAATATCAGAGATTATGGCATTTGTTGCTGGAGGCCACACAGAATTTTGTAGTATTCTGTGTATTTGGGGCTTCAACGTGTACACAAACCTTAACGTTCTATATTGTCATTTCTGCTCTCTGGTGGAATATAATAATCCGTTAAAAGTGGAAAAAGGAACTAATTCAGTATTCTGTGCACTGAGGAGCAGGTGGAAGCACTGACAGTAATTACAACAAGACTTAATCAGTGCCTCCAGTCCTTGCTCTGTCCTGGCCTCTGCACACAGAGAGCTCCAAGAGCAGCCTTGGCTCCTACAGGGGGTAGAACTTCAGTGGGTCCACGTTCCCCACAAGAAATGGAGTTTTCACCATTTATTCCTATCTCTGGTTACAATAAGCCACCAATGCCTGCCTTGGCCAAGTCACCCCAGGGTGAATTCTTTGTCCATATTTAATGCCAAGCTGTTTACTGTCACTTTTTAAGTCTTGCAACATGCCAATAGGCAGAGTCAAACTTTCATGACTGCAGCACCTCTGAGAGAAAATGAAGCTGAAAATAATGAGGACAAAATCTACTGTATCCTGCTGCTTTGATTAGCATGAGCACGAAACCTGAATTAGGGCTCAGGTGGAGAAATTCTGAAAATAAGAGAAAAGTGTCATAATTTAAGATGGCAACTGCTACTCCTAAGAAACCAAATCTCTTTGTTCTTACGAGAATGTGGAAAATATTTGAGTTGTAAGAATTATTTACAGTAGTTGACAGTTTTTTTGTGGAGAGTTGAGGAGTTTTCTTGATTTTTTTGTTTTTTCTTAAAGAAAAAACCCTGATAATCATCTGTTCAAACCACCTGCTCCAAACCAGACCAGCTCCAAGTTAGATCAGGTTCCTCAGGGTGATACCCAGCTGAGTTTTTAGTAAACTCAGTTGAATTTTGGATAGTAACTAATAATTCTTTTTCTAACTTGCTACAGGGAATTTGTAAGACTAAAATTAAGAGATGCCAAGACCTAGTCCTAATCACATTGAAGTCAATTGAATGCTTCCTGATTAACAGAGGTTTGATTTATTCTCAACCAAGTTTCCTGCACAGAGTTTCCTCTGACTTCTATAAGAAGACAATAAAAAACAGGGATAAGATGAAAGAAAGTCCACCAACAAGTCTTTCAACACCATTCATGGGCTTGCCTGGTTTTTAAGCAACATCAGAACTAGGATGTGACACCTATAATTTAAATAATTTCCCTGCACAAATTTAGCTCCTGTGCCTCACTTATATTTTTGTTTCATGTTTCATCACTGAAGCTGCAATTAATACAAAATGAAGGTGATCTGGTCAGATTTTACAATTCTTTTGTATTGTGTTTCAGTCTTCTGCAGAGATTTTTGCTGTGTGCAGAACAATTTTGGAAAAAGATCCCCTGAGGAAAAGAACACCCCAGTTTGAACCTTACTGGGGGAGGATATAGATTTCTGGAAAACAAAAAACTACTTCAGGTGACCTTTGTTTATTAGTTTTTCTTACTGGTTTTGGATGACAAAATACTGCCAGTTCTTGGGAGTGAGAAGGGTTTTACCATGGGGTTGATAACACCACTTGGAATGAAATGAAGCATTTGTCTGCATCCATGTGAAACTTATGGAGAAAGAAAAGTGAGCTGGATGTTACCTGGGTTTGGTAAAAGTTTTATTTAATTTTTTTTATGGTTTGCTTAAATTTTGAGATCATAAACTGTCATAATTTGGATAGAAGAGATTAGTGAAAAATGTGATTTGTACAGATTTTTATACCATTTTTGAGCACAATGGATATCAGCAGCCTGTTTTCATTACTCTTTTTTTTTAAATAATAATAAAGAGGGAGAATATCTGTCCTGAAGAATTGTCAGTGCAAACAGCTGACAGAGTGGATGGGAGAAATGTGAAATGATCTCAGCTTCTTCGAAAATGAAGAGGAAAGGAACCAAAAACTGTCTACAGTCACAGAGAAAGTTCATGGCTATGCTGAGAATACCTGATCTCAAGACATCTGGGGTGCAAACAATAGAATATAAAACCTGCTATTAGGAGGGAAGGCATGGAAACATCCCCAGTTACTAAACCTGTCTTTAAAAGGCTCTTTTATTCTGTGGCCACTCCTTCTGTTGGAGGTGTCAATTTCTCATTCCCTCTCGGGTGGGTTCTGTGATCCAGCCCCACCCAGCCCCTCCAAGAGCATCCCTCAGCTCTCAGGTGTGCCCTCCCTGCATTCAAACATCTCTCTCACCTGACTGGCACTGGGAAAGGGGTGTTGGGAATCTCCAAACAGCAAGGGAAGGGCAGAGAGAGAAAGCAGAGCAAGGAGGGTGCAAAACAAGCGGAGAAATGAGAGAGCAGAAGAAATGGGAGACGACAGAAAAGTGATGCATCAGAAGCATCAGGAGGGAAAAAACCTAATGAAATAATTCCAGAACCTGAGGCTTACCAAAGCAGCATGTGAAGGTTAGCACTGAAATCCTTCTTTTGAATGGAATAATGCAAATATAATCAACAGTGAATGCATCAAAATGACAAAGAGTGAAAGATCTGTGGCTTGGGAGAACAGGGCTGTTGCTGAATTTGGGATATTTATACCTTTGTGTAGAAGCCACTTGAAATGTAAGAGGTATTTGGAAGATGAAAAGCAGATTATAGCTTAGAGTACAGAGGAAAAGCGTGCTGGAACATGGGGAGAAACAACAGGAAAAGGAGATTACTCTTTTCGGTTTTTTAAGGTAAATTGAATGGTATTGACAGCAAAAGTTCAAGCAAAAAATTCTGGAGCTAAATTTTTCTGCAGCAGCTGTGAATTCACAGGCATCACTTTATATCATCTTCTAATACAACCTCTACAGTCCTCATCCTTTGGTTTTGCCTTATAGACTTTTCAGCAAGTAATGCAAAAATCTGCATAGGTAACAAAAACTAGATAAGGTTTCTTTTAAAGCCACTGTTCTGTAGGGTTTTTTACATTTTTAACCTTCTTAAAGATGATCAATGGCATCTCAGTGTTCTCAAATAACATTTTATGGATAACAGAACAATAATATTTTATTCTTTCCTTATATAACTCTCTATATTTTAAGACACTTTAGTCTTTTAAAGGATTTTTTACCAATTTTAAGAATAATTTTTTATAACATACTGAATAAAATACAATTATATTTATAATAATCCTAGAAAATTCCATTTCCTCGTAGATGGAAATAAAGACTTAAGTGATCTTAAGGTAGAGAAAAGGGATTTTTTTTTGTGAATCTCCAAATCAAACACAACATTTCCAGTGTCACAAATGGAAGTATCAATGTAATTGAAATAATTACTGGGATTCATCAAGGAGGTACTCAGCTCACCTGCCAAATTTTATGAGAAGGGAAAAGGGAGTGGTGGTAACTCAGAGAGGAGATAATGGGCTTAGTTTGGATTTATGGTCAGGAAATGGGCAGGACTAATCCATCATCTTTTTGGGCTTAAGTTTGGGTTCTCTGCACTTCACTTCTGTGATGGTACCATGAAAATCTCAGTGCAGAGCAATGTGGGGCAGGTGGATGCCAGAAGTCTTTTCTGTTTCCTGCTACAACCAAACACCAGTTCAGCAATCCTCCACTTTTAGTATTTCTTTTTTATACAGAAAGCTGTAAGAACACGTGGTAAGAGAACAGGGAGGGTTTCTTTCAGCTTCATCTGATGATCTCTTTCCTTTGAATAAATTGTTACCTCTGTGAAGCAAAATTATTCAAATGTTCATAATATACAAAAGTTTTCTGATCAGTGTATTTTTTATTAATAACCTACCACAGTCAATGTAAATTGTATTAACTCCCTGGAATGATAAGAAATTCTGAACTTCAAAGATATTACTTCTTTTTTTCTCCAGCCATTCATTTCCATTTCTTTTGTACTCAGTCTAATATTCTTCATGCCAGTGTGACAGTTCCATGTTCAGTAGGAACAAATTAGACTTTAAGAGTTTGCCCTGTAATATTTTCATTTGAGAGGATCTGTATTGGATCCATTCATTGCTACCGACATTTTTTCATTAAAAACACTTTTGTAGTTGTACAATAACAATGGTGGACAAACGTTTTTTTTCTTCCTTCCCTCTGGCTCTTGCTCTGGGGAAAATACTTGGATATGTCTCCAAAAAGAGGCAGGTTCCAGGTAAGTTTGGTGGGGCTGCCCCATCCCTGGAAGTGTCCAAGGGCAGGTTGGAAATGGATAAAGATATATAGATATATATTCTCTCTGAAACAAGAAGTTCATCAGACATGGACAAAGACATCAGAAAAAAGACAGTAAACTTGAAGTACATTCCCTGAAGGAAGACTCTTTGTGAAAATGCAATTTCCTTTATTGTTTTTAAGGTGCTGAAATTTAAGATGTAATAAAACATGAATACCAATTTGGAAGCATTAGTTGCTCCTGGCAACCTTGAGAATGCATTATGCTTCATTTTTCCTCTCCATCATCTCTGCAGAGGCTGAGCAAGGGAATGAGTAACAGCACGTGCTTGCTGAACCAATATACACATCTGACCTCCTTTTCCCCTTCTCAGGAACAATAAATTATCATTAAAATTATGGCTGTAGGTATGATACTCTCAAGCAGTGCATCTCAGCTCAGGAAGAAATTCACCCTCGTGCCACCATTTGACATTATGAAGCAGTGCATTTCAGCCCCAAGGCAGCCGAGTGGATTTCCCAGAGGACAGCTCTGTTTGCATTTTGAAAGGCTGGCATAAACATTACCAAATTAATAAAATATTTTTAACATAAATCAGCATCAGTTTAAAGAAAACCCAGACTCCCTTGTGCAGAAGGGAGTAGAGAAAACTATACATCATGGAAAGAGAAGGTGAGAAATCATTATTGAGCTGAGAGGATGTCAAAATTACTTTCTAAACTATACTTGAAAAGTTTGCTTCATTTTTTTTTAATACAGCTAATTTTTGTCCTCGTCTTCCTCCAACACCACTCAGAGCTGCTGCAGCTGAGGAGTCGAGATATGTGGATGTCTGTAAACTTCAAGAAACACTTGTCAAGCCCCACTGCAACATCCAGTCATCAATTTAATTTACATTGCATTATTCATTAGATATTCAGAGAGAGCAACAGAGTGGAAAGAACTGGAAATCTGTATTAGATCTAAATATACCCATCTAAAAATTCACACCCGAGAGATTTCTCGACTGAGGAAACAAACGACGAAGGGAGTTGTAGCGCCATTGATTGCTACAGGGTTCCTGTAATCATCCCAGGTATTTAGGGAGACCTGGGGAAGTTTCTCCTCACTCAGGGCTGTGTTTAACAGCCTCCTCCTGCCCTGTGAGTCCTGGCCAGGCTGTCACACCCTTGTTACCTGTACATGTGGGAGGTTCAGGCACTGACTGTGGCAGGAAGAGGTTTGGGTTTCAGGGATATCTCTGTAATGGCTTTTGGCATGAAAGGCAAAAGCAAAACACTGGGAAAGCAGATTAAACACAGAGATGCATAAACCCTGAGAAGGAGCACTCCAGGGAGACTCCTTCCAGTGCCTCAGGAAGCTGATAGGAAACATGGAGAGAGACTTCTTAAAAGGGCTGGAGGGATAGGACACAGGGAATGGCTTCCCACTGCCAGAGGGCAGGGTTAGATGGGATATTGGGAAGAAATCCTTCCCTGTGAGGGTGGGGAGGCCCTGGCACAGGGTGTCCAGAGCAGCTGTGGCTGCTCCTGGATCCCTGGCAGTGTCCAAGACAAGGTTGGATGGGGCTGGGAGCATCCTGGGCTAGTGGAAGGTGTCCCTGATGGTACTGGATGATCTTAAAATGCCTTCCAACCCAAACCATTCTGGGATTCTGTGCCCTTGGGACAATGAAAACACAGGACAGGACACTGGTGGGTGGGCCAGGGAAGGAGCTGCTCAATCACAGTCTTGGAGGGCTTCACTCAGAATTTGCTCCTTGACTAAAAGGAAGAAAATAAGGTCATTGTAAGTTCCAGAGAAAAAAGCAAACTTGAAGGATGTTTCAAGAGGATTGTGGGAACTGGTAAAACCCCTTATGGGAAAGGGCCAAACGTGGAGGAAGGAGGCTCTGGGGTGCAAAAACTTAGAAAAAACTGAAAGGAAGGGATAGTGAAGGTTTGCTCCTGCAAGTAAACACCCTGTGCATTTAAAAATGGCCAAAGTCATGCAGGAAAACACGTGGCTTCTGCTTGGCTGTTTGGTGCAGGGTGGGATCCTGCTGGAAACATGGAATGTGCAGCTGGGGAGGCCGTGGGTGCAGAGCAGCCACCTGAGCCCCGTCCTGTGGCTTGTGCTGGGCTGCTTTAGGCCTGACCAGCTGACCAGTAAGGCCAGGCTCAGGCCACTGGGACTGCCCATGCCCAGGTGAGTGACACTTCCACACCTGTGGAGCCTGGGAAGCTGCACCTCATCCCTGTACTCACAAAGCAGGACTCGTGTCCTGCCCACCAGGGGAGGAATAAGAACGCACAGGGCTCTCACCAGCAAGCAATGGGGGGAACAAAATAACTTCCTAATAATTTATTAAACCTTAAATGACTTCAGTGAGAAACTTTTACATATATTTGATCAAGACAGACAGAAATAGACACATCAAGGCACTACACAGATTTTCCTCTGCTCAGTAGCTGCTTAGCAGGAATCCCAGGGGAGACACCATCCTTGCAACACTTCCAGTTCAATTTCTCAGGCTTGAAGGGCCTGAAATCTTAAAACTGTAACTTATGGGTTGTTATTTCAGATGAATTTCTGCATCTATTAAAGGCTTGTGAACTACCAATCTACATAAAGGACAGAAAAACACCGTTAGAAAAACTAACAGCCAAAATTGTTTTATTCCTTGTTACTCCTCTGAACTGTGGCACTCATTTCTCCATCCCTCTCTTTTCACTGCTGACACTTGGGAAGGAAAAAAACAAGCAATCACCACCATCAAAAGAAAAAAAAAGTGTTAAATTTCATGCTTATTTAGTTTGCAGCAGTTTAAGCAAAATCTGAGTGTTTGGAAGAAAATGGGAAATTACCCCAATACAGTTATTATTTGTTTCTTTTTGTCTTTTGGTTTCTTTGAGAATCACTGTATGATCTCTTGCACCACTGAGCAATGGATCCACCTTTTTCCTAATCTTCCTCTTGCTGCTCACATCCCTTTAGAAGCTCTTTTTTTTACCCTTCACATCCCTTTCCAAATCTAACTCCAGGATTTGTAGTAGCTTTAGCTTTTCTAAACCCATCCCTCCATCCTCAAACTGGAGTCCCCTTTGGAGTATTAGGAATTAAACTACTAAAATTAATTGCTGAAGCCTGAAAACCTTGGAAGTTTTCAGTTTTAGTTTTCTTGTTAAAAAATAAAGCAACCTTATAAAATAAAGGGTGTATCTTGTATGGCTGGACCTCTCCATAAGGGCTCTCCCACTATGTCACTGTATTTATAATCCCATCTTTTAATTTCAATTTAAGCAAGTAAAAATAATTTTCAAACAATTACCTTGAAGAATGTCAGATTTTTTTTCAGCTTTCTAAGAATCAACTTCTTATCTTTTCTTTCACCAGAATTATCAAAATAGGTGATTTAAAATTTCAGTGATTGATCCAAGCCTGTCCTCATTCTACCACCCAACACACAGTTTTTCCTCTAAATCAATTATTTGCCCAGATCTGCTCACAGTGTAATACTTTTTCTGGTTTTAGCTAATTAGATTTTGCCAGGTCTTGTGCATTTTCAGTTGTTCAATCTCTATCAATCACTTTAATTGGAGCAAAGAAGCAGCACTTTGCATCATCTTGTATTCAGTTTAGTCAGCTAGGCTGTCAAATAAGTTGGATTGTGCTTGTTTTCCACTTTATTTATTTATTTCAAGAAATATTGGTGAAATTGCAAGGGCTGATATGATTTAGAGGTACTGTTTTGATTGAGGAGTTACAGGCAAATTAATGATTATTGCGAGGTAATATGGAGCATGAGTTTGCAAGTGTCAGCTACTTTTTAAACCTCCAGAAATTGGTTATTTCCCCTTGTATCTCTCCTGCTTTATCCAAAATAACTGAAATTAGGCATATTCATGCATTACATCTGTTTCTACCCATTTTCATGAAGTTTGACTGCAATCAGACTTTGCTGAAGTGCCACCCTGCTCTGAAAGGCAATATTCAGTCACCTGAACTGCAAAATCCTCTTGTATTACCCCATAGCACAAACTCTGCCTCTTTATCAGGGAAAAGAAATTGCCATGAATTATTACTGCACCTCTCCATTCCCCAGGTCCTGGGAGTTAAAAGAGAATAATTGCTGCTATGAGGCTAAATTAAAAGTGTTGTGTAAGCTGGGTATTGGCACCTTGCAGCTCAGTTATTTTCAGGGGTGGCTGTTTAAGGGGCTGGTTAAATGAACTCTCTACCAATTCCTCTTCATGGATTTCCCTCTCAGTGGCAAATTTAAACTCATTAAGTGCTTTTCCATTTCCCGTGTCCATTGAAAATGGACAATTTAACAAATCTCAGGCTGACAGGGAGTTTCTATGGGAAGCATTCATGAACAATGTGCTCTTTAGCATCATCTGTAAACAATATATCCCAGTAAAAAAGCCTTCCCAAGGAAGAGATGTCCCACTATCCTCCTAGAAAGTACCACACTGCTGCTATATTGCACATTTCATGCAAGAACTGCCTGGTGCTCGGGGAATTAAACAACACACAGCTCTTGCTGGCCAGATCAGTTCTGCATCTAAAGATAAACAAGCTAAAATATGCTGAAGTTTGGTTGACTCCTGGAATGCTTGGAGAAATTTAGGAGAAACATATGGTGAAACAATCTGGCTGTATTAATTTCAAGGAGCAATCTTTCTCACAGATTAAATGATGTAATTCCCAATATATAGCCCACTTCAAAATTAAAATGTTTGACTAATGCATGAAGTTCAAAGAATATTCAAACTTCCAGAGCCAAGTCTTGGGAATTATATGAGTTAGAGTTTCTTTATATCACTGTATCTCACTACCTCTGAGTTTTACACTAAAAAACCCACTCTGCTACCAGATCTGTTCTCTGAAATTCAAATTACTCTAGAAATTAATAATCTAAAATTAGCCTGTTTCTGAGCAAAGTACCAAGTCCACCTACAGGAAAGTGTATTTATTTCTTGCTTCTAAAAGTTGGAGTAAAACTGTGTGTGAGGTTGATAACATTTTATTTATTGATTAATTTGTGGGAGCCACAGGGACAACTGAACATTTTTATCCAATGTATTTCTTAGTTTGGTGGTGAGGAGAAGTTCTTTATCAACAAAGTGAGATTTGAAACTGCTCATTATTGTTTATTATTATTGTTTGTTATTAAAGAATCAGCCCAAGTACAGTTATGAAAGTGCACTGGCACAGGTCTACTGAGCTGCTGGAAACAAATGTTTGCAGAGCCAGGAGCTGGACTCTGTGGCCCTTGTGGGTCCCTTCCAGCTGGGGATATTCTGTGATTTCATCCTTCTATGAAATGCATTCCAGGCACTCATTTCTAAGCAGTGTTTGTAGACAAATCCACATTATTTATTTTCAGAGAGATGGAAAATACATGAAACAAACCCCAACTCTCTCATTTCTAATCCGAATTGTGCTGGGGCAGAAATTAATTCAGGTTACTTATTTCTAATTGGATTGGTTTCAGGAACTGTGGAGAGGATTTTGCTCCTGCTCACTCTCTACAGATAATTCCCACAATCTGCAATACTCATATACAATCTGAGCAAATCCTGTCAGACTGCATTAAGTACTAATCCAAAGAAATTATGGTGTACAACCAATTATATCTCAATCCATTTCAAGTCTACCTATGTCCCTAATCAGTGGATAATCTTTGGAAATGATTTCTGTAATCATCCAAACATAGCAGTCTGATAATACACAACATTTTCTTGCTGGATAATGGTACCTCTTCCTTCCTGGGAAGTTACATGGGCAGTTCAATGACTTCAGACCAAATTAATAAACCTGCTAAATGACAAAACATCCTTAGATCCATACCATCAGGGAATCATGGAATCATTAAAGTTAGAAAAGATCAGCAAGCCCTAGCTTTGCCCAAATTCCCCATCCTCACTAAACCATGCCACATTTGCTGGCTGTCAACATCCATCACTTTATTTGACCATCTGTGGCATTGGGCAGTTTGTTTAATTGATCTACAAAACTGCCTCATCTGAAAGACAGGATTTGCAATGTTTCTGTGAGAGATCAGGTGGGTGACAGGGTTGAGGAATGGGCCCCAGGGTTGTCCTGCAGTGCAGAAAAGAGGCTGAGCTGGGCAATGACTCGGCAGGAGGGAAAGGAATCACTCTGTGTTTCTCTCAGGGTGATCCCTAGGGATGGCAAAACAGGCAGCTCAAGGTTAACAAACCCCAGCTTTGGCAATGGATTTATGGGAGCTGTGGGACCTGTTATCACAGAGCAGTGTGCCCTGGAAATGTAAGGGAAGACTGAGCAGGAACATTGGAGAGGTGTTTAATGACATGTTTTCTCTCCTGAACAACTTTGGTCAGAGGCTGGGACAACAACATGTTCAGGGGAATGTGTGCCATTGTGTTTTTCTTGTGTTTTCCCTTCTGAACCTGTTTGTGCCCACTGCTGAACAAAACAGATTCAGTCTAAATGACCACTGAGCTGCTGCACTACAGCTACCCTGCTGTTTGTTAGGGAGCTTCAGTGTGAAACTCTTCCATTTATTCTGTAGGGCAGCATTTACTGCAGCAAGGCTCCATCACCATTCAGCCTAGAGTAATTATTCCTGTCTTTACCCAAGAAAGCTCAGCAATCCATCTTGGCCAAGAGAAATCCACATATTTTGTAAAAAGTGGCCCTGTCAGAGCTCAAAGCCCTTACCTACAGCAAAATCCATGTTAATGTTGCAGAGCAATCTATATGTGCTTGTGTGAATGCATTACCTATTGATTAGAGAATCTGAAATAGTTGTGATGGAGGTGCTTAGAAAACTGATAATCAAACTAGTTTTAAAATAAGAAAAAATGAACTTTATTAAATTCCTTCATGGACAATAAATTTCCTAACCAGTTGTTTGTTCTTACACATTATTTGCCATCATCTCTACAAATACAAAGCTGCTGGTCTTCAAAAATGGCTTTTAAGTTATCTTATAGGCACTGCTACCATGGAGTTGGTGCCATAGAAATGCTGGAGATGGACACAATCCTCCAAGGTTCTTGGTCACTTAGGCCTTGAGAGGTCTGTGAGGAGACAAGTTGAAACCAACATAAATATTTTCATTTTCTTCAGTGTTTTTTTCCTTTATTACATTTGTGATATTTTTATATTTCTGCCCAAATCTCCCTCAGCTGTTCCTCATATTAATTTGGTTTTCTGGCTTCAGCAGACTTTCTTGTTGTCTCTTGTGGGGGAAGTTCTGCCCTTTTGCAGCCCCTTATGCTCATTTTTTCCTCAGCCTGGCAGTTTTTATCACTTGCCTGTCTCCTGTTGGTTGCTGTCTCTGTGGTCACAGTGCTCATTCTTTTGTGCCAGTGTGTTTATAGTCCCTGGATACACTTTTTAGTCTGTTCTGAGCCCAAATATATTAATTATATTCTGCCTAATAACAATTTATTGGTGTCACATCTTCTGCTTTGGCTGCACAGAGAGTGACTTTTACAGCTGCTGTTGTTTGTCTTAGGGACCATCCCCAAATGTCCCCACAGTCACCAGAGCAGTTTGAGTTCATGTAAGAAAATGAACTGTTTGAAAAGCATATTTGTGCCTAAAACCCCCTAAGACAAGCATAAAAAATGAGCTCCAGACACTCAGGGCTTTACCTCTGGAAGTTGTGAGCATAACCTGAGCCAGTTTTGGCCTCTGTCAACCACATGAAACATGTGGATACAGGGTAAATTCCAAATTGTTTGAGTGAGGGATTGGTTGATCTTCTTAATGTGGACACAATCTAACAGATACAAAGCTTACAATTCACCTTCTATTAAAAGAGCACTGACTACCAGTCTAATTAAATACTTGTTTATCATCCAGAAATAAAAATTGTAATTTTCATTCACCATTTGCAGTGCTTATAAGCCCCAGAAGTTGTTATTTCCATTATTTGTTCTTTATAAAACAATCCCTTTGTTACCCTGATAAAAGCAGGCAGAGAAACCTGTCCATAATTATTTAAACTGACCTGTAAGAAACATTTTTTTCCTCTTTTGTCATTCTTCCAGGCATGCCTGCACTGCCAGGTACAAATAATCTGAATTTATTCCTCTAGCTGCTCTCTCAGGCCCCAGAACTTCATTATGGCTATAATCTCCAACTCTTACCATCTATTTCTAATTGTTTGCTAATTCCTTTTTTAAGCAGTGGGTGAAGATAAAGAAGCTCCTATCAGAGACTGTAACAGGATAGAGAGCTCCAGTCAGTGATGTCAGCACCCAGGGTTTTTTTTTTT
>VZRX01002830.1:4195-50754 GCA_013398075.1 Notiomystis cincta
AAAAACAGTTGTTAAAAACCTGGACTGTAGATTTTGCCTCTGCAGGCTGTTTTGTTACACATGTCACCAGTTCCATGAAACTGCTTCAGCTCCACCCTCAGCGGATGGCTGGGCTGGCTTCTGTTGCTGTCTGGCTCCTCCACAAAGTTGTCTGGATACAGAAAGTTCTCCTTTGCTCAGATGGTCACAGTTCATCAGTGCTTACAAAAGTTAAGCCCTTATGAACTCATGTGGACATATATATAGACTCATACTATTATTATTCATTTAGATGTGCAGGTTGTAGGCTATCTGTGAATACACAGTAAAGCAAGATAGCAATAAAGAAATCACTCTGCCCACCTATATTTGGCTGAGCGGCATTAATATATATATATAAATATAATATACTGAACACAGTATATTATATTTATAGAGACTGGATTAAAGACTGTAAATATCAGTTGATTACATTTATTTTACAGCATGTTATTATTACTTTATTATTTATCCTCTGAAGATTTAAAAAAGTGTTTTCCTTCCCCTTCCNTTGTGGCTTATTTTTCACTTATGTTTATAGCTCTTAAAAACCTGGAACACCTCTATTAGTGAAGTTTAAGTTCAGCTACTACAGGGGGTGGACCTGTTCAGCTTCTGTTGAGCTCTGACTCTGGATTCTCTGAACAGTTGTACAGATGTTCCAAGACTTTAACCACTGCCATCTGCACTGTAGTTATCTTGTGACAATGGACTTCTCAGAACAAGAGAGAACTCATGCTAAAGCTGTAGAATTCAGATAAGACGTGTAGGAAAAATGTAGGCAGGGGATGTTGGAATCCGCTGGATACTAGGAGGAAACAGACCTTGTGGTCAGTTGGATTTTAAAGTGCATGTCTTTTCCCTTTCTGTTGCCTTCACTTCTGAGTAACTTTATTGCTTTAAACTCCTGCTTTTTTGTCTGTAGTCTCTAGGCTTTTTTTTTTCTTTTTTATTTGTTGTATTTCTACCTCTGCAGCTGCCTCAGAGGGAAATATTCTGCTCCACATCCCTAGATATCTGTGGCATGTTTGGGTTAAAAAATTAGAGAGTAATTTATTTATTTTTTATAAAAAAACAGTTGTTAAAAACCTGGACTGTAGATTTTGCCTCTGCAGGCTGTTTTGTTACACATGTCACCAGTTCCATGAAACTGCTTCAGCTCCACCCTCAGCGGATGGCTGGGCTGGCTTCTGTTGCTGTCTGGCTCCTCCACAAAGTTGTCTGGATACAGAAAGTTCTCCTTTGCTCAGATGGTCACAGTTCATCAGTGCTTACAAAAGTTAAGCCCTTATGAACTCATGTGGACATATATATAGACTCATACTATTATTATTCATTTAGATGTGCAGGTTGTAGGCTATCTGTGAATACACAGTAAAGCAAGATAGCAATAAAGAAATCACTCTGCCCACCTATATTTGGCTGAGCGGCATTAATATATATATATAAATATAATATACTGAACACAGTATATTATATTATATTTATAGAGACTGGATTAAAGACTGTAAATATCAGTTGATTACATTTATTTTACAGCATGTTATTATTACTTTATTATTTATCCTCTGAAGATTTAAAAAAGTGTTTTCCTTCCCCTTCCTTCCCATACTCCCACACACTGGAGGTCTACAAGCAGTGTGAAAGACATGCCCTACCCCAGTGACCTTAACCTGCTTTGAAACCAGATATGACAGTAAGGATGACAAACAACGGGAGAGAAGGATGGGAAGAGGGCAGTAAGATTACGCAGTTGCACAGTTTAGCTATATGCTTAACTTGATGTATAGGCCTTCAGCTGAACTTGGAAAATTTTCCTCAGTGAGAAAATAGTTTCCATGGTGCACAGATTTATCTGAGGGAGGTCAATCTACTACAGAAGCAACCCGAAAAAATTAAAATGCCAGCCCTTCCACCTGAGCTTTTTTTTCCCTCTTTCCTATCCTATTTTAATTTCATCAACACAGATAAAATATGTCTTTGAATAAAATTCTGCAATTACTACCATGCAGTGATTTCTCACACAGAACCTTATCTGTGTCCTGGTCTCACTTAATTGAAGTCAATGAGAAAATGCCAGTTGAAGCTAGTTAGGAGGATCAAGTCTGTAATGCATGAGAAGAATCAAGGAGCACAAAGCTTAATGGAGAGAGGAACAGAATTTTAAACAAATGTCTTCTCTTCAGAGGTTTTGTGACTAGGACCATTTTCCCCTTGTGGTCCTGAGAGGATCACAGCATCACGTCTCCCTGAGGAGTTAGGAAGAAACAAGTGAGGAGAAAGCTGGTTGTTGGTGGAGAGGAATGCCAGGTTTAGTCCTGATCTTTGCCTTTACTTGGAACATAGCTCTGTCTTTGGCAAATTGATTAGTAGTGGTACAGAGCACCTTCCTCTTTTAGTGTGCTCCTTGGAGCACCTTTCTGTGCCCCTTGCTGCCATGCAAACTTCATGGTGTGATTTGCTGGATGGCTTCCCTACCGTATCAATCACCTTGTTTGTAGCTGACAGCCCTTCATCTTCCCAATCTGTAAGAGAGTGGCTGAAGTACAAGAAAATAGTTTCAGTGTCAACAAAAAAGTATTCCACTAGACTAGACTGTTGGCTACCCTCATTCCCAAACATCACCCTTGATCCATTATGTGTCAGAATGTACCTGCACTCTCTGGAAACAAAGCTGTGACACAAAATCAAAGAATTAGCACAAAAGTTTAGAAAATGTAGACAGATTGGGGTTGCAATAACAAGGACCTCCACAGATCTGATAAGTATGTTCTTGTTAATAATGAAAAAGAATGAGGTAGTAAAATATTAATGGAGCATTCATTAATAGTCTTCAGAAATGAAGGACAGATTGCCTTGAAGACTTCACTTACTTTACACTATTTTGTCTGGCTTAGCTGGATATAGGCCTGCTTTGTATTAGGCAAAGAAAATAAAAGGTAATGCTGAATCTGTCCCTTCATACATACCTATTGAATACAGGAATCTGGTATGAAATGAGGAATGGATGGCTACAGTAAGGTTTTCTGCCAAATTCGTTAGCAATCTGTTAAGCAAAACTTCACGGTAACAGAAATCTGATCAATTATTGACCTCTTTATAACTTTATTTACCATGAGCCGAAGGGAAAAAAATGTGCACAAGCAAAGAATGGCAAGTTGTGACTAAGTGCAAGAGACAAAAGTATTCATCCATCCTCTCCTAATGCCAAGATTTGAACAGGGTGCTCCTGAGCAGATGGTTTAACAGACTAAAGCATTAGTTTGCTGATCCTCCGTGCTTGCTAATTAATTCTTCAGTTTACTAGGATTTAAGATGATTGTTAAAAACAAAGCTTCTCTTAAAATAAACTTTAGGTAAATGTTACAAAATGGTGGTTAAGATTCTAATGTCTGTAACAAGAATGTTGTGTATTTTCTAGAAAAGATGTTCATTATCTAAATGTCCTAAGTGCTCTCCTTAACACTTCTGTCGCTGAAATTTTCTTCTAACAAGAATTTGCTTTTGTTTTCCTAGTTAATTAATCCTCTGACTTCCTGTTGACATTCTTGGGTCAAGATTATGTCCTTGACTTCTGTGAAAATGGCATATGCACAATCATGGAAGGGTTTAAATTTTTGTAGCAAAATTGTCCTCTCCCCCTGAATTGTTTTAAGCCCATTATCATGCAAAATATAAAAACTGTAATATCTCTTTTGTTGTTTTAATAGTCATTGTTATTCTAAACAGTCAGGATTTCATGTAGTAATTTATTTCAGTTTAACATTAAAATGATGAATTCTCATTAAATTTATTAAAATGCAGTGTTGTAGAGTAGCTTGCTTTCTGTTAGATTTAGACAGTGGGCAAATAGCTAATTTATTTTAGATTTCATTTTTTATAGCAGTTTTATAAACTGATGCCAATTTGATAGCAGAAGAACTTCTCTCAATAGAAATTAAGGAATTTATAGTATAGAAATGGAAAAAATAATCAGGGAAAAATATGAGGATGAAATAATATTATACAAAGTAGGAAATAGGAACCAAAAAAAAAACTAGCGCTGGGAAAAAAAATCTCCACTTGCTAAAGCTAAGGCATAAATTTTGAAGACCCATCTGTTGCATGCAAAGGGTAATCCATGCTAGTATTGATGGACTTCAAAATTTGTGAGTGGGCTCAGAGAAGGTCTCTCCAGAAAGTTCAGGATGGCTTAAAAGAAGTTCCTCTGCCATGGTCTTGCTTTAACACAGGAGATGCTGTGAAATTCTGCACCTGATTTTCATGTCCTGTTTTGTCACCTGTGAGTTTGTGTGTCTTTTGTGATATCTTACTTCAGGTAGGGGTTTGGATTTGCTGGTGAGAATTCAGATATTTATGTTATCTCTGTAACTCTTCCTTCTGTCAAAAACATTATTGGTTGTTTGTTATGTTAAAAACTCTTGGCAATTCTCCTTTCAGAACAGCAGATAAGAATTCTTATTACTATTGTAAGGAATTCATAGCTTGCCTCGTTCTATAATCTATCCATCTTGTAAACCAAGAAAAAGCTATTATTATAGATGATTCAAAGCTGAACTTTTTAGTAAGCTGTCAGTATGTCGTCTTCATAGAATCAGTTTTCAGCTCTTTTCAGAAAGTAACATTTTTATCCAGAATAACTGCAAGGAATTTTGGNGAATACAACATATTTATTTACATGACATATGAATTGAAATGAAAGTAACACAATAAGCTGCTCAGGGTGAATTAATGTTAATAAAATTGCACTTTTAATTTCAGTAGTTTTAGATAGGTGGTTTATTACCACATCAATCAAACAAGTACTAAAATACCATGTCCAGCCAAAGCTCAGTATTTAAAACTGCTAAGAAAATTTAAAAGAATTTAAAAATTAATGACATGTTGCTGAAACCTTACTTTGTATTAAAAGATTATATGGAAAGAGTCTGATCTCTTTAAGAAAGAAAGAATTAATATTTTTACCCTGTAATGTGGTAATTCAACATATAAAGACCTGATTAATGAAAACAAAGCTGACAAACTATAAATGTAGTGTATGGCTTTAGCAGTAAGCAATATTAAATTCTGTAATAATATTAAATTGGAATAATTTAAGCAATGAGTGCTAGATTCTCTGCTACTTTAGATAACAATTAAATATTCTTGTTCAGCTCACCTGCTAAAGAAATGAGGAAGATGCTGAGGTCTGCATTAACTTGGTAGTCCAGACTGATGTTCACAGAAGATTTTCTGCTCATAAAACCCGAGCTTGTGGACAGTTTGGGGTTTTGCTTTTGAACCCAAATATTGTGATCTGGAGGCAAATGTTGGCTCTTAAGCATAGACAAGTACAAATAAAAAAATAAGTTCTCTCATGAGTAGTGGAACTGAAGAAGAGGGATTCTTTATAGATTAATTCTGCCCTATTTTCCACATCATTACACTTCTTGACACCAGCTGCCTTGCAGATCCCTAAAATCTCACCTCTTCAGGAATATATTTAGTCCTCCTTAGATGCCCAAGACCACAGTGATTCCTCCAGTTAATATTTTAGATATTGCCATGAAAATCCTAACAATAGAGAGCTCTTCCACTCAGTGACGAGTTTTAAGGAGAATTTTATTAATTTACTCTCTCTGAGATCTTCACCTCTCCTTGAAACTTTTTTGGAAGAGGGTATATGGACAAAAAGTTAGTGGAAGAGAAAGGACAGGCAGAAATGCAGATGGGCATAAAGAAAGTGCAGGAATTCACTTAATTACCATGCTGGGAATGATTAGAATTTTCCTTATGTATCTACTTGACTTATAATAGATTTTAATGAAAACTTCAGGAGTCTGAGTCTGCTTCAATATATAGCAATTCCAGAAAAGATCCTATGCTTTCACCCTTTGCTTTGCACTAGTACAGGACAGCACCCAAGGAATAAGTGCCATTTTACTCACTAAACAAATCCAAGTTGTACAAGACAGCTCGCTTTACTGCACATAGAAATGCTACACAACAGTTTGGGAAGGAAGGAGGGGGGAGAAGAACAGAAGAAGATTATATTTAGAACTCTGAGAATATTTAGGGAGTCAAAATCTGATTGCCAACCTTGTAACTTGATCTACAAATCTGAAATGCACATATGGTTGATATTTTTCTATTACATAGCATTTATTTCTGGAAGTCTTTTCACTTTTGTCCCTTTTTGATCTGTAAAAAAACCAAAACATTTTTGGCATGGCCTTAAGCTGAAATTTCAAATGAACATGAAACATTTAATTCCTTTTACTAGCCAATATGGATGGCTATCAGCAGGCACTCCAAATATAGTATCTCCTTATGAATCATTGGTACAGGATTGTAATTATAGTAAAATCTTTTTACTTTTTAACACACAAAAAAGAAAGATCATATGAGTTGAGAAAGCACTCCATACCATGTATTTCATTGGGGTTATCTATTTGTCAGTGACTTTTTAATCATAGCTAATTATAAATGATTCATCAGAATGTTTTAAATCCTACAGAAATGTTTAAATAACTCATGCTTTTTACTGTATAGTACTGCTTTAGAATATTATGCTCATCTTAAATCAGAAGAATAATTACACTTAGCACTGACGTATCTTCTTATAATTGTTATCTTTTGTGTTGTTTTCAGTTTATTTATTCCTCACTATCCTTCATTTCTGCAAATCAATTTTAGGCAAATGAGCTTGCTACTCCACCAGCTTTTTATTTCCTACTTTCCAGTTGTGACAAATCTAGAAAGCTCTCCAAATTCTACAAACGTCCTGGGCTTAGTCTCACATAGGGTACAGCTGAAAATTCATGTGGTTTTTTACTGTCCCTGTCCTTGCAAGTTTATTTTTTTCAAAAGGGTTGTAATTAAGTATTACTATAATAAATCTTGAGCCTGGCTGTAGGGTTACAGATAATCATGGGAATAAGAGGAAAATGGATTTCAGATCTCCACTTTTGATTAAACTTCCCAACTGCACATTTAGAAGTCTAAGTTGTGGTATTAGTTAGAAGGTGAATTCCCTGAGGTTTTCTGTGTTGTTAGTGGAGTCCTGCCCTGAATCACCTTCTAGAAAGACCTGCCTGTCTTCATTCACTTTGTGGTGATCTCAGAAGATTTGCTTTTTAATTCAAAAATGAAGCTTGGGTGTCTACGTTTTCTCGAGGTGAATGTTGTCTTACTTATACTTGTCAATTCCACAGCAATTTCTTTAATTTTTATGGAATAATTTGATGTTTCTGCTGATACAGAAGAAAAGAATGTTTTAGTGCTGTGCTAATTACCATCTTGATTTGTTTCTTAGATTACATCAAACCCAGATAAATATCCTTTGTTTCTTTTAGGGTGAAGAAAAAAGTTGATTTTTAGAGAATTGCCCTATCCTGACAAAAAAACACTGTCACTCCTTTATAATAATCCTTTACTATTAATCCCTTTCAGTTTTACCCACTGTGTGTGAGATGCTTCACAAATGTTTGATAAACATGCTCCAAAGAAATTCAAATCTTGCAGCAATTGAATGGAAAAATCTCAGAAAAATGGAGATAATGGTAAACAATGTTTGCACAGGTCCACAAGAAAATGCAAGTTTTCATAAGACTTAAACTTGAACTAAATGAGTCTTTAGATGAGGTTGTGCAAACTGTAAAGTTGATATTTTCAGCTCAGAAACAGAATGGGACAAATAATTAATGAATTCAATACTAAAGGTTTTTTTTTTTTCCCATGGAGAGGGTGCAGAAGCCTTTATTTGTGTTTTTTCCCACTGCCTAATTATATATTTTCACAATATTTGTATAAGCAGAATACTTTTGAGATTTCTAGATCCCTGCAATATTTGACAGGAGTTGGATAATGGATTTAAAAGCTGTTAGGAAGGATTGGGAGGTGCAGATACAGTGACAGCATAAGACAGCTTAATTGCTATGAAACCTGGCTAAACCCTGAGAAATGTTGTTGCCCTCAACTTTAGAGGGCAGTGGAGCAGCAGAGCTCTTCAGAGTGCCACTTAATACTTGTAAATAACAATGTCTTCTCTGCATCTTGCTTCTCACAGTAAATGAAGTGTAAACATAAGTTTCCCCAGCGTCAGCACAGGGGGCCACATAGAACATCTGGCAACATTATTTTTAATTTCTTAGGAGTGGAGCAACACAAGCTTTATGAGTAACATTCAACATCTTTTTATCTTCTAGTAGAAATCCAGTTTATTTTATACACAAGGAACTGTGTCATAACCCAAGAGATTTCTTCAGGAAACAACTAAACCAGTAGATGCAGGTGGAGCTGTTGCTGCTGGCACTCAAAAGTTACAAACACCTGAGCTTTGTCATTAATCTCAAATAATACTGACTTAAATCTTCACCCTGCTGCCCAGGAGACTGAAGTGCATCATCTCAGTATAACCTGTGTGCAGTATTTCTCAGCCTTCAGTCACAAAGTCCAAGTGTTGAATCCATCAGCTGGGATAGGAGAGTCATTGACATATCAAATGAATAAATCTTCAATAGGATTTCAACACCTCTTTGGAGATTTTGCAATTTTTTAATTGCATATCTCCCTTTCACAGTTAAGTGTTTGATGAACTTGCTGATTGCCAGTTTCCCTTTTCTAAATTTTCCTGAAATATTGGGAAAGTAGTCCCTGGCTGAGAGGGACCAGTTCTTTGGTGGATTAATTTCCTCTCCATGAGGCATGATCCTGAAGCTTCAGACATCCCCAGAGAGGGATACTAGGGATTGATTTTCTTCACATTTGTGAAGCTCCCAGTGCTTTTTAAACATCTATATATTTGCAAGGCTACACTTTATTTGTAGTTTCAATTCATAAACATCTTTGTAAAGATCACCAACTTAAGCATAGAGAAGATGATCCAAGAACTACTCACAAGGGCAGTAAAATTCTTTGGAACTGCTAAAATCAACAAGAGGAATATTCTTAAGGTTCAGTTTCAAGCTCCTGTGCTTGCTTTAGGCATGCCTGCAAGTAGTCTATATTAGTATTTTAATTTAAATCCTATATTTAAGAAGTCTTTCTTTAAATAGATGGTATAAGTTTGTTTCACTGCTTTTTGAGAATCTTGTAATTCTTGCTTTCTGTGTTTCCAATTATAATGAATGTGCTTTTAATTGCACTTTGGCCTGATTATGCTTACTCTCATAATGAACCCTTGTGTCTTCCAGTCCAGAAATGTCTTCCTACTTTGTTAACTGCTCTTCTTGATGAAGCACCTACAGAATTGCTTGTTGATTAAATTAATTCCTCCTTTATACATTCCTTTGAATCGAGTGTCCAAAACAGTAATTAAATGAGAAAGACCTGAAGAAATAAATTTTGTAATTATTTTTTCCTGTAAAATAATTCCTTTTTGTGACAACTCTTTGTGACCATTTTGGAAGTTTGATGGTTTGTTTGATATATTTTTCTTAAACTATAATTCCAGTAGAAGTATCTTCATATTATTTTGTTATTTAAAATATTTCCCAACATTTTAATGCTGACATACTGCATTGTCTTCAGTAGTCTTGATTTTCACTGGCTCAAGAACTATTCTTTCTCTGTTCATATGTGATCTTAATATAATTTAGAAAACACACTAAAAATTGAAGAAGGCATTCTAAATAAATTGCTTCTCAGAGTTTATGGTAGGAAGACTTTACTAACAAATTCTCCCTGAAATTTGAGGTAGTGGAGTAGTATAGTACAAGTTTAATTTATACAATGCTGTTCATTTTAATTAGGTTAGTGGACAAGAAGATTCAGATTAGTGGTAGGTTAAAAATAATGTCATTTAGTTATCCATGAAAAAGACATCAATGGGCTAGCAGAGAAAGCTTTTCTGAGCAACATGGACATTTTTCTTCTGAGCTGTGATACAGAGAGTGGTGTGAAATTATGGACAGATAGCTCAGTCAAGGTTAACACTCAGTTCTTAGACTCTTCCTTAAGACTGCAAGCTGGTTACATGTTTAGATGCATATTTCCACAGAGAGACACCATAATTTACAGAAAATATATGTTACATGTTGAGTAACCTGGATATTTTTTTTCAAAGCTTGAACTGATTTTTTCACATTATCACCTTGGCAGCTCAGAACTGTTATACAGAAATACAGGAGTAACCTGTGGTATCCCAAACTTATGTCATGCAACAACTTCAGACAAAATCCCAAAAGAAAATAGCTGGCCACACCATTCTTTCATATAAATAACTGGTACTACAAGGGAACAGATCATAAGTGCAGTGCCTCACTTCTCAGAACAAGTGCTCATGACATTTCTTCTGTTACATTTTTTCAGAGTAAAAAAGGCCATTAGCAAGCTAAAAAATATTGAAGCATGTATGGAAAGAAAGAACAACAATATTTATTAATAATGAGCATGCTGATAGCTCAGAGCTCAGCAAGAACTTTATATTATTCAGCTTGCCTGGCAAATCTCTGCAACTTTTTTTTCCAGGAATTCAACATCCATAAAAAATACCTCCCAAATATTTTAAATGATGAGGGTGATGTTTTACATTTCCAAGGCTGACTAACCCAAATTTGCTTGCTTTCTTATTTGCACTCTGTAGCATCTAAACGTGATATAAGCACACGTATATCTTTAAACCTAAGTTCTCTTTTCCAAGACTGATCCTATTAATTTTGAATTTAAGTATTTAGCTTTTAAATAAACATTTTTTTCACTCACAGTTAATTCAAGATGTTGATTTTAAATATTAATACTAACAAGATGTTCCAAAGTCCAGTCCCATGTTTCAGGACCTTGGAGAGTGCCTGTGGTTCCACCATGTGCTCACAAGGACACGCACCAAAGCAAACCCAAGCCTGAGACAAGAAGACAACAACAAAATGCTTGTGTTTAATGAGATTGGTAATAATCCCTGGAGTCTTGAAACATTATGAGATCCATCTTTTGAAAGAAAAACTGTTAAATTACTTTGAGAATATCATACATGAAATCATGTTTTCATGTTCTGGATAGTCTGCTGGCTGTGTCTGTTTGGTCAGTTGAAAGAAATGCAAAATTATTTTCTCCTAGTAAGAATTTATTGATATTTTCCACTTTGGTTTGGTTTCAGTTGTGATTTGGCCCAATTGCAAAAGTGATATGGATTAAACCTTATTTTGATAAAATCTCAGCATAGAATTTACAGGAATGTTCAGTTTTAATAAAGAAAATAGATTCAGTAGAAATGAAGCAATAGCTTTGCTTATTGAGGCAGATCTGGACTAATTTGGCCTTAATTTCAAAAATGGCCAAGAAGACATCTGTATTTATATATGCACATTATATTACATCCATAGCAGTCTGTCTTTTCATTCTCATGCAACAACCACTTTTCTAAATGAACAACAGGAGAATTTTCAGAAAACATTAGCTGTAGTCTAGACTTTTCTGTTTGTTTCTACTATTGAAAAGCTTGTTTCAGACTGAAAATAGGCTGACAGAGGGGGGAAATAGCAGCATTCATTCTGTGGCAAACAGGTAAAGCAGCTTGATTTGATAGTAAGCTGAATGAAGGATGTCTCTGCTTATACTTTCTAGGTATCCAGCACTCTAGCACCATTTAAGATCCATAATATTTCTGAAGTAGATATGGAACCTGTAGGAGATCTCTACTTTTCTGGAGTGGCAGCATACCAGGGACATCTAAAATGGCATCAGCACCTATGGTAATTGATCACCAGCCTTTAAGGTTCATGGCTAATACATTCTCCTCTGCAGAAATCAAAGAGGCAGTGGGGTAAGCAGTTGTATGCAAGCAGGAACCAGTGTTACTCTGAAGATGTGGTATTCAGAACTCTTTTATGGCTTGTGAACATTGTACTTTGTAATAAGCCAGGGTGTTTAATTGAATAATTGCAGATATAGCAGATAAATCCTACATGACCCATATGTCAGAATGAGTGCCTGTTTTTTCTCTTGGTGTCTGTCACCTTAAAAGGTTCCAATCCCAAAACACCTTTTCTGTTTGTTTGTTTGTTGCTTGCTTGCTTGCTTGGGGTTTTTGGTTTTTTTTCTCTTCTCTATTGAGGTAAAAGTAATTTAACTACAATGCTTTTACTGATGACATTTACCTTTACACATGAATCCTTAGGTTTTTGTTTTTTCCTGAGACAGTGGGAAGTGTTGTCCAGGCTTGGTCCAATAGCTGGATGAAAAATTCATGGTCATGGGCAGACCAGCATCAGAGATCAATCCAGGTTCAAACAGCTCTATCAGAAAGCTTGAGATCCCAGCTGAACTGAGGCCATGAAGCAAAGATCAGTAAGTGACAACAGGGAAATGATAGTTCATGTGATGTTATAGTCAGAGAAAAACCAATATCAATGTCCAAAGCAGGTTATAAGTAATAAAGCTGATTATCTGAAATACAGCTCTGGATACTCTCTGACTTAGGGGGAGCTTGCATAGAATAGAGCCTGTAAACAACATCTGCACCTCTCACATGACATTGGTGGCAACGTTTCCAGGTGTTTTTCTTGGGTGCTAGGACATGTCCTCCAAGGACAAGAACATCCAAAGGATAGAGAAAGTGGGCTGTAAGACTTCCAGACTGAAACTGATCTTTCTTAGCAATCTTGTTTCTGTTCAATTAAGGATTGCAGTAAGAAGCCAAGCAAACCCTAACACAGACAACTGCTATCTATGAGACAGTGTTTGTGTCTGTAAAGGCAGTAGCCAATAGCTGCCTGCTGGAAGGATGAATCAGTCCCAGGTGCTGAGGGGATGATTCATCATCAGTTGGCCAATGACTCACTATAACTTTCTGCACTGGTCTGAGTCCAGCCCTAAAACATGTAAATGGAGATGTTTGACATCACACACTGCTACTACGTGTAAGAAAATTTTCTGAAGGATGATAAATGTAATCAAATTTAAAGATTCTCAGCTATTTCTCCTAACTTGGATCCAGAGAAGGATGCTTCAGAGAGACATGGAACTGCAGAACTCTGGTGAAAGAAGTATTGCAAATGAGAAAAAAAAAAGATAGACAAAATTCTGCTTGCTTTCAAACCAAAATTTAGGGATTTTTACAACTTCCACCTTAAATTAAAATTACATAAGGCTAAATTTAAAATAGTAAGCTGATGAGAGAATGTATTTATAAAAGCACTGTTGCTATTCTTCACAAAGCACAAAACTCAAGTCAGTTACATCTCATGGAGAAGAAATAAAAGTATATTTGTTGGGGTCCAAAATTCATCAAACCTAGAAGCTCTGAGGGCCTTTTTGTTCTCTGAAACTACACTTGAAATTTGTTTTTGTATAATTTTTTGATTAAAGGTGTACTGGAAAAAACAAGCAAAGATATCTAAAAACCTGCTGTGTCTATATGTTAATTATTAATATTCTGCCTCATTATTTATCTGTTAATTTATCTATCTGTATCTACCTCATTTTCTGTCTGTTAATCATTATTATTCTGCCCAAAGTAATGAGATGGATCTCTTAGTCAGTACCCACTGGTTTAAATGTCACCCTTCCCATTTCCCTTTAACCCAAGGGAACATAATCAAAAGCAAGTACACAGATTTTGTTTCATATTTCTCTTCATGTTTAAATGTCTTTCTTCTTTCACAGACAGTGTAATATGTCTTGATTTCTCTTATGGCCTTCCTGTTATGCATTTCTTTTCTTCACCTTTCATGTTAATTCAATGTGCACTAGTTATTTGTACATTTTCTTTTACTGTATACACTGTATATACTGTATTTTCTTTTACTGTATATACTTCTCTATCTGTTTGGAACAACAAAAAACCCTGTCATTTATTAATAGCTTCACAACTAATATATACTTTATACATTTGTATGTTTTTAAATATACCCTTAAAATCTTACACAAAAGTGAACCAAGGTATAAAAGCAGTTTGTAAAATGATGTGCATTTATGTACAACGAATATGCTGATACATTTGAGTTATCAGGGAATAGAATAGGGCAGCTGAAATCTTCATAAAGTTCCACATATACAGTTGTTGAAAAAAAAAAAGGTATATTTTATGAGAGCCCTACCATGGAGCTATAGCAGAAAATTGAAGAGGAGCTGACACATTCAGATTCAGTTAACATGAAACCAGGATGAAGGAGAAACCCAGAATGCCTTTAAAGCTAATCTGGAAAAGGAAGCCTTTAGTTTTATTCCCTACACCTTGCCTTTTGACTGGCATCCTTTATGTAACTGAATTTCAGTCTCTGTGAACATTTGTGAATTTCAAATGGATCTCATAACTCATATGTATTGGTTTAAAGTTTCTTACAATTTACCTGTGTGAATATAAGGTTGGCAAAAAAAATTATTTTTTTTTTTAATGCATACTCATATTCACTGCTTTTCCCATGTCTGAAGACTCACAGTTCTTATTATTACTCAAATAAAGCTCATCCCTTCCAATTCACTTGTGTATGGATGTGTTGGTGTAAAGAGCATCACCCTTCATTCACAGACATTATCTGTGGAACATTTACCTGCCAGTAGAGGCACAGCCCTGCAGAGGATTTCTCTGGTGTCCACCCTGAGGTGGAGGCAGTGCCCTGGCCCTGCACCCCACTGATGCAGAGACCCAGAGCCCCAGGCTGACCCTCCTCTGGCTTCCCCCAGCCTGCCCCAGTGCCCAGGGCTTGCCTGGCCATCACTGGCCCCAGCCTGAATTTGGTTATTGGCTCCAGGCTTGCTCCAACCTTGCTGAACAGCAAAAGCAGGTTGGTGAGGGGTGCAGGCCACCTCTCCTGATGAGCAGCTCTGTGCCTCAGCCATTCACCCTCCTCATCCTCCCTTTGCCCTAAATGACCCTCCTCCTGTTATACACCACCCTCTGAATCGTGTCAACCCTTTCCTATCCAGACTTGTGTAAACCACTGTCCTTAAGAAAATAATTTAAATGGCTCTGATTTATCTAATATCCAGATCATTGGCCTATCAAATATTCCATTCTTCAAACCCTAATCGTTTGAAGCAACAACAAGAACACATTTACAGAGTTTTTCACAGCTTCCATCAACAGAGGGATGTGCTTGGTTTACATGGTGGTCTTGCCATATCTTTAGGAGTCAGCCATGGCACGTGGTAGTTGGCACTTGACCTAGAAATCCCCTAGATTAATTTTTCTGCCTTTTTTTTTTCCTTGCAGGAGTTACCAGGTCAGAGATCCTGACAATTTTCTCCCCACTGTAATGACATATTCAATATTTTATTTCCAGTGAGACTCTTGAGCCAAGCTCAGGGGGTATATAAACAGGCCTGAAGCAGCCCACCTAGCCATGCATACTTCATATTGCTTAGAAACTCCTCCACATTCCCTCTAGAAGTTCTACAGCCTTGGGCAAGGTAGGAACTTTGACACCATCCTTGCTGGTAGAAGAAGTACTCCTTCAAAATAACAGTGCCAAGTTGTAAACAACTGGCATAAAAGGTAAGCAAAAAGCATCCTTGGATTAACAAAGCTTGGAAATACTGATGTACTGAAGTCCTCCTAATCTGTTACTTGTTCACTCTGGTATTAACCCCTCCTCAGATGGAAAATTTCAGAAATCTTATCAAATATTGTAAAAGTCATGCAATGACAATCAAAAATACCTTCCAGCAGGTAAAACCCAGGATGCAAGTTGAGCCTACCTGCTGTGTGAACAAAATCCATACCAAATTCTCTTTCCTTCATCAGCTGTGCTTTCCCTTAAGATGCAAAAGAAATGTTTACATCTAAATTTGCTGTCTAGGAGGAGGTCTGCTCAAGACACCCAATCCAAGTCCTGTTCTGGGGCTGCTGCAGTGCAGCCTGGGCAGCAGCAGTAACCATGCACTGCTGCTGGCCAGCCATGGCTGGGAAATGTGGAGGAAATCTCTTTTGGACTGAACCTGCTCAGTTCCTGTGGTTTCCAGGGGCTAACCTGCAGCACTGCAAAATGCACAGGTGCTCCAATACACATCTAAGCACTTCTAGCAATTTTGTCCTCACTGTCCCTTTTATTTAATGAGTAGTCCTATTTGGAAATTAAATAATTGCACACCTTTTAAATAAGAAAGGTTTTTGTTATGCTTTGATGATGTGTGTTTTAAATGTCATGATTTTTTTTCCTCACTTCTTTTGGGCTTCTCATTGGCTTTTTAATCTGTGTGGGAATTTGACTATTTCCATGTTTTTCACTGTCTTAACTACTTAATGCTCTGATACTGTTCCTTTTCACTATGGCTGAAGAAAACAATTATAAACAGAAAAATAGCTTTAAAAATATTACTGTTAGATAGAGGAAAAATACTCATGAAGAAATAAAAGTTTTAAAATAAAGCTTGTTATGGGAAATCAATTATAAAAATCCAAAGAATGAACTTATAAAAATAATGTAGTAGGCCACAGCATTTTTTCCCATTTTATAGTGATCCTGCTTTGTTTAGAAGTTAAAAAAAATGGATTGTCTATAAGCTAACTATAAAAAATCAACATGCCACTTTGGGGTTGGCCATGAGCTCCTTCTCATTCCACACAGGGTTTGAAATGTGAAATTCAGGCTCTAAAAAATATCTGTGCAGCTACAATCTTCACAAGTCTGAGCCAAATCACACAAAGTGGATGAAAAGAAGGTATTTCAGCAGGATTCAGATCAGGCCACAAAAGGAAGAATTCTGAAGATCTGGCACACATATAATCCATTAAATCTGAGGAAACTGATCTATTGATGAGACACCACGTTGCTGTAGTTGAAACATAAGCAAACAATGCTAAAGTCATTGTACTTTAAACAAAAAGTTGTGTGAGACTAAGAACTGCTGAGCAAAAAGCTACTGTTTTGCATCATTTATTTTTGTTGTACTTTCATACTTAGAAACAGTTTTTTTCTAGGCTCTCCTCACTGGCTTAAAACTTCTTGAGGGTTGCTGCTTTTTTATACTGACTTTAAAATGTGCTCTTTTTCTTTATAAGAAACTTCTGAGTTCACAGATTTTTTAAAAAGAAAAAAGAAAAAAGGGAGGGAGAAAATTGTCCTGATACAGGTTAACTTGCAAGATTTTCACCTGGAAGCCAAACTATTTAGTCATTCAGCTGATTGCATCCTTGTCAGCAGAAAGGCCCCCTCACCATTCAGGATGACACTTTTCAAGGTGATGCTAATGGGAGCGACTTCCAGCCCAGTCTCGGAGGGGCCTCCTGCCACAGCCCTGTGCACAGAGCTCAGGTGATTCTTTAATCTGTGTGCATGGCAGGAGCCTGATGCCAAAACACCACTATTAAAAATTCACAAGTGCTATAAAAGTCTCTGTGTCTCCTCAGTGAATGTGTTTATATTTACAGGCTCTTATAAACCCCCTCCTTTTAATATCTCACAGATTTTCTTTCTCTTTTCCATTCACTCCTCATTCCTATTTATTTCCCATTCACATTCTTTTTTTTCCTCATTTCCTTCATCTGAAATGTTTTCTTTGTTTCTCCCTTTATAAGTTCAGTGCATACTACCTTTATAAAACACAGCCCTTAGGATTTTTTCCCCCATGCTGGTAGTTATGGAAGCACTGTGGGACAAATGCTAGCAAGGTCACTGCAATTCCTCTATGCCCTACTTACTCTAGCTACAACAAGAGGAAGAAATTTAGTCCATTCTTGTTAAATACTTTGAGATCTATGAATAAAAAAGTGCTATGTATGTCCCAAATAGTAATAACTTGCAATTTTTTTACTTGCAATTTCTGCTATTTAATATTTGAAGTCAGCCTGCTTTCCATCCCTGTCAGTACTGATTTTCAGCTTGTGTCCATTTGTGCTGGTTTTTTCTCTCAAAGGTAATAGTCTCTGTCCTCTTACCTTTGGAAGTGCAATGACTCTTTTGGCCTTGTTTGGATTATATAACACCAATTTCTAATAATTTATGGCTTTTATGAAGGAAATGGATCCATGTGGAAGGTTCCATTATCCTGGGTAGGGCTTTTTGATTTCTTTTGAATCAAATGCAAATATCCACACGTGTTTCCACCTGCAGATGTTTGCCTTAATCTGGCTGCAATTATTTGCTGATACTGATCTTGATATTCTGATTTTATGGCCAAGTTCTGTAATTCTGCACAGACTATATGCACAATCCAGTACATTGGGGTTTTGCTTGCCACTATAATAAAAGACTGATTTTCTAGTTTTACTGATGGATACCGTGTTAGTCTCAGGGTTGTGGGTTTGTTTCACATTTTATCAGCCAAGAGATGCTTGACATTGACATAGCATTGTGAGAGACACACAAGCAGTGAGTTAGCTCTGATACAACTTACATTATCCATTTCAAATCCAGAAAAAACATATATTACTAGAGGTTTTATTCTTATTTTCTGTTTTGTGTTGGAGAAAACCTGATATAACTATTAACAGAGTAACTGAGATTTCAGGGAGTTAAAGTGAGAGAAATTGAACCAGATTCTCCAAGGAATCTTTTTTATTTAGAGAAAATTGCTCCACTGGCTTTTTTTTTTATTCTATATGTTCCTAACATAAAAGGTATATTTTTTCATGTGTTTTGTAGTACAGATTTTCATGGAAGATGGAGTCTCTACAAGAGTAAACCACCTAAACAGACCTTTGAGGCTCTAGGCCTTTGCTCTGTACCCCTGTTGTTAAACCTTTTATTGCTCTGCAGAAAAGTTCAAGAGTTTACTGGGACTGAGGTAATCATTTTTGGCTGTGAATCTTTTGTGAAGACAGATGGCCATTGCTCATCATGTTAGCAAGAAGGCTAATATTTCTGGTCTTCAGCTGTTAATGGTAGTGTATTCAGAGTAATCCTAACTTCAGGTATCAACTGTGTTTCTATGTTCTCTCAATCTAATAATTTACAACAATGTACTGAATTTAGGAATATAAGACACTACAGATAATTAGATTTTATGGATGTGAAAAATCAAGAATACTGCATTTTTCTTTAAAAAATGATACCTCCAAAATAATTTTTATGAGACTAGGGAGTTAGCAGTAGATTTTTTAATTATTTTTTTAAGGTTTTCTCAAGGTTTTAAAAATAATTAATTTCTTGCTCCAGGTTATTAGTTAACTATTCTTGCTTTTTACTTCCACTTCTTCATCAAAATACAAAAGAAAATGCTGCTCCTTTGCTTTCTGGTACAAGCTTTCAAATTTGTGCATAATTGTTCGTAATTTTGACAAGCTCCAAAACCACTTCTGCACAAGTAGCTTGAAACTATAAGCCTCACTCTCTTCAATTTCTTCTTCACTAACAGGAGGGGCTCAGCAAAATGTAATAGTTTACATTTAGCCCAAGAAAACTCCACATGGTTACTTCTGGTGACAGCTCATGGACACCATTTTAATATACTAAACAAAGTTTTAGGAAGAAAGAAATACGTAGGATCTGTTAACAAGTGGAAACTTATGCAATGCCATGAGACTTCCATGAGCTCACTGAGCAAAGTTCAGGCTTTACAATGTTTTTTAGTGCAATCCTGCTCGTTTCTGCTTGTTATATACATAAGCAAATGGCTTGCCAAGTTATTTTGGGTATCGTTTGTGTTTTTCTGTTGCAGGTTGTGCGGAAGCGAAAGAAAATTATGAATTACTTTGTGCACACTGGCTGCAGATTACTGGTGCTCACAAAGAGGGGATTATTACTTTAAGTGGAGAATGGGGGTTATTCTGTTGATAATGCACTACAGTAACCTCTGCTCATTCCTTTCATTCCTTTGAAGAAGCTCAAAATATGATCGCGCACCATCACAGCCCCTGCCAGGCAACGTTGACTGCAGCAGCCACTGGCATCCCACACCTGCTGCCTGCTAAGCCTCTCCCTGAACAGCAGCGTGGAGTGGCCCTTACAAGCAAAGGCTCAGACAATCCCTCTCCTGGCTCAACCACCTCCTGGAAGTTCACCAAATCTCTCTTTGTTTTAGGCCTTTAAGACCCTTCTGTCATGTGAGGCAATGTCTTCAGCCTACCAGTGTGCTGAGGACTCTGCTCCAGGAGTTTTCTGCCTGCAACACTCAAGTGGTAAACATTCACATAATTTCCTTGATTAAGGAAGAGGAGATAAATCTCTGAAGTTAAAAGAGACACTGTTGAATATATAGGAAAAGTACAGCAACAGGTATTTCTTTTCTGGTGGATGATGCTTGGCATACCAAGTCACAGTGTTCATATTTCTTTGATAAATTATTCTTTGACCTTACAGATAATAGATGTCTCATTATGATAACTTGCCATCACCCTGAGTTCTATTTACAGCTCTATTTACTCACACAAAATTCTCAGTGATCCATTCTAGATGTTTGTTTTCCTTTCAGGATTTCTACTTAAGCTCCTAGCAAAAAGAAAGGAAACTCAGTTTTTGGGACCTTGATGGTCGAGCCCCTGTGATAATAAATTGTGTCTCTCCAAGAGATTATAATGGGGTAAATCTTCAACAAGCACAGGTCAGTGCAACTCTGCTGAAATCAATGGTGGCCTTTAGGATTAAAGGCATGTTATAGCTGTAAAGTCAGATAATCATGGTTAGGAAGGAGGAACTGTACCACTGCCCATGAAACTACCCAAAAGGAGGTTGTAATGAGGTGCAGGTCAATCTCTTCTGCTATGTCTCAAGTGAAAGGACGAGAGGAAATGGCTTTCATTTGCAGCAGGGCATGTTCAGATAAGATATTAGAATATTTTCACTGAAAGAGTGGTAGGGCATTGGAGTAAGTTGCTCAGGAAGGTGGTGGAGTCATTATTCCTGGAAGTGTTGAAGAGGAATCTGGATATGGTGCTTGGGGATATGGTTTAAGGGTGATTATGTTGGTGTTGAGTTGATAATGTTGAAGATCTCTTCCAGCCTTGATGATTCTGTGATTCTGTGAAACTTTGATTCACCTCATTGTAGTGTGAATCAAACTCTGAATATCACATATTTAATGTCACCATTTTCTCTGAAGGACTCCAGCTGTGGATTCTGCTTGTCCTTTACAACACTCAGGATCACAAACAGTTGGATTGGAATGTTACAGAGAGGGACCCAAGACAAGGCAATTCAGGCCAACGTCTTTTACTGATCATTTGTTTAGGTTTCTCAGTATAAAACATCCAGCTCCTGTTTTCAAAGATAGAGAGCATTCTTGGAATTCCCCAAATTTTTGCCATTCATCCTGTGTGTTCAAAGCAGGAGTTGCATAGAGGGCAACCTGGAACACAGAATGCCAGTCGCCCTGAGCCACCCGAGCACCTGTACCCCGAGGAAAGCCCTGCTGGCCAATGCAATGCCATCCAACATTGCTGGCTGCACAAGCCACTGAGATGTGGGTGCAGGTCCTGGGTTTGCAGGATGTAGGACCAATGGCTTATGTAACATACAAAATACTGATGTGTCAACACTGTGCCTGAAGCACTGGGAGTAAGGATCCTCTCAAAAACAAAGGCACTCCCAGGATCAGCACCTGACACTGCTGTGGACTGAAGGCCCCTGAACCTACTTCTGCCTCCAGCAGACCTCACCTGCCTTCCAGGTTAGGTGACAGAGCCTGGTTGTGCCCAGGGAACCACAGCAGAGCAAGGTGTGAGGTTTTCCTCAGTGTAAGGTGGGCGCAACCTGGGAGGGGCTGAAGCATTTTAAATTTGCACATTGTCTACCTTGCCTCCAGACAGCACCACAGAAACCAGACACAAGAAAACCATAGTCTAATCTGCTTGCTGCAAACTTTCCCCAAAGCCAAACAGCACAGACAGTAAGGGAAATGATCAATACCAAGATCAAGATTGCTGCACTTTATAAAATCTATTGTTTTCATGGATATACTTGTGACAGTATTTTTTCTCTGGCAGAGCTATGCAAAGACAGATTATATTTGTTAGGTATCTGGTAAATTTCTAGCAAATTGGATCTGAACTTGGAGCTACTAAAAAGAAGGGTTTGTGCCATTACTCCTTCCCCTACACCTGTGCTTCCATATCATCTTCTGCTACCAGCCAACCAGAGGGGCAGTCTTCACTGCAACAAGGGTGTGGGAGCAGTATTTCAGCAAAGGGGAGTCAAATGATAAACCAGCTGTCCTGTATATAAATACAAAAGTGGTACCCTAAGATCATGGTGTTTAATGTAGGACCCTTGCAATTTCCCTGTGGAGAAATGGGGATCTTTCTCCAGTTCATTGATGCTGTCAGTCCTGTGAAACTCCATTTCTTGTGTCCCCTCCTTGACTCCTTCATGTTTTATTTACCCTCTCATCAGATGAAAAACTGTGAGATTTCCTGATCATATTTTGAGCATCTAAAGGCCCAAGCCTTCTGCCAGCATTTCTCCATACTACACTTTCACTTTATTTTCTTTCTTGCCAACCCAGACCACTCAGGCTCTCCTTTTCTTACAGGCAATTTGATTAGATATCACTCCTGATTTGAAGTTTTTGAACAGTTTTTCTTCCCTATGGGGGAAGAAGAAGCATTCAACAGGAATATATCTTATGTTAGCAAGCATTTATGTTCAGCTTCCAAGAGGATCAAGATTATTGGTAAATGGCAATGTCCTTGTCACCTCATAGAAAGCAGAGTGGTGTATTTCAAGAAACATTTCAATTAAACTCTTATTTGTAAAAATCAGGTAACACAGCCTGACTTCCAAAGAGTTGCTGCAATTTTTTTCCTGTAATTGCTGTTCATATTACAGGTTTTATTGAAGCTGTTGCTTGCATATTAAAATGATTTTTAAAAACAATGGAAAACTGAAGAACAGAATACAGTATTTTTAAAGCTTATAATGAGAATAGAACAAAATCTATCTATTTTTTGAAAGCCATCATATTAAATATAAATATGTACTTCTGACCCAATATTTCTTTCATTTAGGATAAAAAATCATCCCTCTGTAAGATGAACAGCATGAGTCCTATGTACCATGACAACCTCACTGATAAAACGATTAAGGACTTTAAACTCCATTTGACTTGTGCAGGTCTTCTGCATGGGGATAGCTTTCTGTGACAGTGCATAATTATACACAGCCTCAGTGTTTCAGCCTTCAGAAATTTCTTTGGTGATGAATAGTTTTGATGTCAGAATCTTTCTTGATCTTTCACGAATTTTGTCATTACAAAGACAACATTTAAATCAGAAGATAAAGTCTCTTCTCTAGATCTGTAGGAAAGCATGTCTTTGAATGGATTAAGGAATTCAATAAATGCCTCTGGTTATGCCCTTATTAACCAATCACACCTTTAATTCTCTGCCTAAATGGAAAGGACCAAATAATAGCACTGAACGTGTGTTGCCATGTACCTTACTTATATCTAAGTGAAGGATTTAAACTCATTTCAGATTTCCACCCTTAGAGATGCCCATCCCTACAGCTGAAATATGTTAGAAGGAACAATTTAGATGTGGCTGCAAATTTGTGCTTTAAATGTTGGCAGGCTTCTCCTCTCACCATCACGCTTGCTCCTCTATTATCACCTTCTCATGATTTGACTGCAGTGAATGTCTAAATAATGTCACAGCATCAGTGACAGCACAAGTCTAGAGATACTAAGCATCCCAAGAAGGACAGCAAATCCAGTGTGCAAATAGTTTCTTTGCTACTGTATTGGGCAATGTGCACTGAGTGCTGCAGGATCCTCCCATTTCAGTCCCATCAAGTCAGTAAATCATTGCTCACCCTGAGTACCAGCCTGGGCATTTACCCTTGAACACCTGGAAACAGAGCAGGTAATGTGCTCTCTGCAAAGGTATTTCCTTCCAAAAGACACCTTGGCTCTCCACCCTGGAGCTCACCATGAGCAATGGCAGGAGGGAAGGGTTTTGACCAAACACCCCCTCATGTACCAGAGCCCCACGGTGTACCAGACAATGGGCTGAGGAGCAAAACACAAGGATTGACATTACTCAAGCTGGGCAGGAGCTTCTAAACCCCCTTAGTGCTGACAGGCACGAGACTGAACCAAAGTGAGGGAAAAACCACTGGGTGAAGACAAACACAGGCATTTTAATTTTCAGACTTCTGGCCTATTATATAACTTCTAAAATAGCAGTCTTTGAGGAGAGCACTCTCACAATCACTTTTTCTTTTTTTCCTTTCTGTTTCATTATGAAGTGAATCTGTACTTCTGATCTTACATGACTTGCTGAGATGAAAAAATTGAAGAGTCACTGGTTCATCATTATGACTTTACAGTAAAGTCAAACAGAAAGAAAAGTCAACCAGGGGGGATGCAAGTCCTTATTTTCACACAAAACAGCTGTAGTGCTTTGCAAGGAAGAGGAATAACCAGGCAAGGCAGATCTGGTAAAGATAGTAAAATTTTTCTCACCAATTTATAAAAGTACAGACTCAAAGCCATGTCAGAAAAGATCTGTGAATTCAATACACCTGTGATCATGCTTCACAGAGCTTTAAATAATGAAAACCTGCAGCTATTATGTTTCAAAGAGATCCGTTGGTTTTACATTTACGTATTGTTTTTTAATTTCAGTTTATAGCAGCTTCAAAAAATGAAAAGTGTAGAAAAATAAATAAATGTTTATGAATTTAAACAGACATGTCAAGCCCATGATTTGAGTTACGCTCATAAATTGAGTTATACTGCTATTTAAAAGAAGCTTGGGATTTAAAATAAATTGGATGTCCAAATGGAGCTGGTGAGTCTTGAGGGGAACTGTATCTTCCACATCTTAGAAAGTCCAAACCTCATAAGTATATATTAAACAAAAAAAAGCTATTGGATTAGCATTTATTGAGCACTGAAAAAGACAAACAAAAATGGATTTGTACATGTTCTGTATTTAAGCCAAATTATAACTATCCACCATGAAAAGCTTTAAAAGAGTTTTTAAATCTTCAGCAAATTGTAAATACCAAAATTTAAGATCAAAAATAGAGCATCTGGAAAAGCCTATTTGGAGGTGGTCACAATCTACAAGTAAATGTATATACACATGAAAAAATAAATCAGACATGCACAGATCAATACAACAGTAACATATATAGGTTTAATTTTATTTTTCTGCATAGTTTAAACTAAAAGTTACAATGACTGTAGGCAAAATGAAGAAAAAGTCTTATCATTGCATATTTTCTACCTCTTGAAATCCAGGATGCCATATCTGAGAATGCTTTAAGTTTACAGACAGATATGAAGAGCACAAAGAGACTTTTACTTGGCTTCTGTCTACTTGGGGAATGTGAAGGAAAATAAAAATAAATATTACCGGTATATTATTTCTAAGTATTGGTAAAAGTGGTGGAATTAAATGAATAGAGTTAGAGGGAGTTTTCTTTGCCTGTGACATCAAGTAAGACAATTAGAGGAGAAAGACATATTTTTCATTTAAAATCCTGAGCAGATGCTTGAAGAGTATGAGCCTTCTTTCATTATATTTTTGTTTTTTCATTACTGAAGGGCTACAAATAAAATAAGAATAAAATAAATTTCCTTGATTTTAACCAGAATAAGAATAAAATAAATTAACCTTGATTTTATCTTTCCTCATTAACCTCTGCCATGGTGTCCCAGAAGAGTGGTTTTGAAGGATTTTTACCAGTGTGAAAAATTTTTAGGGATAAAGGTGCATTTTGAAACATGTAAGAAACTAGCAGAAGCCACGACTTGGCTGCAGAGGAGGAATGAGAGATCCAACCAGTATTTGTGATTTTACCACCTCATTAAACAGGGGATTCAGTTAAGATAAAGGATCCTCAAGTGGCTCTCTACAAAACACAGGCAACCCTGCCTGACCCTTGGCCTGAAAGAGGGAAGACTCATTGCTCAAGGCTCCACTTCTTTCCAGTGACCTCCCAAGAACAGTTCTGTCCTGAAATCATTTCTATCTCTCGCAATTTTGCGCTTTAGCTGTATTTGACATAAAATGCCAAGTACTGTGACTGAGATTTACTCATGCTTGCAAACATTGCTTTTATTTGCATTGACTGAATCCCCTTGGGCTTCTCTTATTTTGTCTGTAACAAGACAAAGTATAGCCATAAATATTCATGCTGCTGAAAGGTATACCAAGAGGGAAAGTGCAGTGTGTGAGACCCCAAACAGCCCCATCCACATTTTCCAATTGCTTTTGGTTGCACCATGTCTTGGGTGGAAAAGATAATTTGATCTTTTGCTCCTTGGCTCCTGCCTAACAAGGCTGCCAACAGGAGTGTGCCAGTGATGGTGATTTGCTTTAGCACACGGACACTCGTCCAATGAAGTGCTGTGAAATCACCAGCACATTTTACATAAGCCACTGAACAGTCATCAGTGAGTAGGGAAAGGATGCTGCGACATGATCAGTAAATAAGTAGGTGAAATCCTGTCTTGTCTGTGGAGATGTTGGAAGTGAAATCTGCTGCACAGCTTGCGGGTTTATATGAACAGTTTGCTAATTAGAGTTGTATAAAATGACAATTTTTCAAGAAAATTTCCACCCTTCATAGCATCCCAGTGTGAAATTTGATATTTTTTTTTAAACCAAACAAATGGGCTATTCTCATATTTTTAAAAAAGTTTCTACAGGCGGTCCAATACCACTGCTCAATGCCTCAAATTTTTCAGTACCACCTCAACGTTTTTTGCTGCATAGATATTCACTGGTTTTTGGCACCCTTCAGCTGCTTCACTCCTCTCTACCCTGCCTATTTCTGTTGCCCACCAGGATAATGCAAAAAAGTATCAGGAGAGCTCACACAAGCTCGCTGTCATTTTATAAGCTGCAAGTAATGACATTCGTTAAATGAACGCAATAAAACCTAAAAATACTGAAGTGGGTTCATTCTTTTTGAAAGCCTGGGTGTTTGCTGCTGCAAGAAAAAGATCCTTTTCAGTCACACCCTTTGGGCTGTTCATGTGCAGAGTTTGCTGTGGAAATTAATTTTTTTTTTAGAAATTCTTCTGGAAGATTTTAAAGTGGATGTTTCTGTCTTTGTTACCATCACCCAGATGAAACCAGAAAGGTGCAAAAAAGCTGAGAAAGAACAGGAGCCCTATAAAATTCTTTAACACAATTCCTTTTCCACTACTCAGTTGAGCTCTGCTCACTGAACCTTTTCCCTGCAGGGGTAGCCAGAGAAGGAGAGTCTCTGGCTGAAGCATCTCTCTCCATAGGGTGAGCTGCCAAGGGTGGATGTGGGATGAGAACTGTCTTTGACCTTTGGCCAGCACCAAGATCAGAGAAGCTAATTGTGGTAGAGCACACTGCTTTTGCTCCATGTGCAAGCCCTCCCTCTAAGTCAAACTGTCCCTCTGTTGAAAGAATGGAAAATAAAATATTTTCAATTCTTCATACTTTTAACTCTATTTTTTTTAATGCTATTAAAAAATATGTATACTGAATGTACTTTATGCCTAGTGAATTCAAGAGTTGGACTTTAATGGGAACTGGCCTGTGCTACCTACAAACAAAGTAGTAAAGACACAATCATCTGGGGGGTGTGAATGTGTGCACATTGATGTTTGTGTTATTGGTAGTGGTGGCAAGGGTCAAAGTGAATATTTCTAATCAGCTAGTGCTCCTCAATGCCAGGTTTTAACACACNAGAATTTGAAAGGGGAGGAAGCAATGGCCTTTAGGGAAAAAGGGAATAAATCTCTTCAGGGCAAAACTGAAGGCTGAGAATATCCCCAGGACTCTGCCACAATGCCTTCTCTTAAAGGAAAGACTGGTTCTCCATCTCTCTGGGCTGCAAAATTTCTTCTTTTTACAGTGAAATAAGGAAAGAATTCTGTACGACACATCAGGATTCTTGAAACAATGTGGGGGGACAAGTCCTCTTCATTGCCCTTCCCAGTTCCCACAGGTCACAGGGGCCAGTGAAGATGTCTGAGGCAGCCAGTGGGATGGTGCTGCTGGCTGGGACTACCTGTGCTGCTGGTTCCAGCCACAGGAGCCAGTAAGGGATTATCCAGCTCCTGCCACCACACAGCAGTCTTCACCAAATGCTGCTCACTGCCCTATAACAAACCAGGACCTGCAGTAACCAACAAAAATCCAGCAGCAGGCAAACACAGCAGGAAATAAGCTGTTCTAACTTCTGGGCTACAGGCAAATCTCCTGGAGAGTTGCAGGAAGCAGAAAGTGTGACAGAAAGAAGGAAAAAATGCCCCAAATTTCCTAGCCAACCTTCCTTGGAGAAATAAAGTTTCTTTTGTTGCCCAAGAATAAATTTTTTCAGCTCAGCTGTTGAGGAAGAGAGCCACAGTAATGCTTTCCAAGGACACCTCAATAAGCTCTGCTAAGGAGGGAAGGGGTGAGGTGCAGCCCATCCATTGCTTCACAGCACTGTAGTGATGGGATGGTCCATGCAGGGGGCTGTGGAGCAGAGAAAGGATCACTTGGTTATTACTCTCAGGGCCTGTTTTCAGCAGAGTGAAGACCAGGCACCCACTGCTGCAAACACCACAGAAATAAACAGTTCCCAACTCAAGGCATTTGCCATATGAGTAAAGACAACGCCTGGCAGGTGGCTGCTGACCACAATGGCAGAGCTCACAGGCCAGGGCATGGGGTGTCCTCCAGCTGCACAACTTGGAAATCCAAGGAATTTATAAAATAATGAATCACAGATTTCAGCCAGAGTTTTGCCTGAGAAACTACAGGAGCTATTTCTTAATTAGAAATCTGTCCCTCTCGCTGACTGCCAATTCAGTTACACAAGCCAGACACAGAAAACATTTCTCTCTTTTTTTCTCTCTCAGTTTTCTCCCTATTTCTTAATCCTGTGGAAGAAAGGGATGAACATATCAAATGGAACTGCACTTTGGAACCTTTATGTACAGCAAACTCTTCACGGTCAAGGATTTTTTAAGGTTAAATATGTTGTGACAGCTGCAGGACAGGATCAAAGTGGTCTGCAGCCTCACTGGAATCCCCTCCCTCAGGGGTTCCCCATCCAGAGGGAGAGGTCCCCACCATGCACCTCCCCATGGCACTGCTGGTCTTCCAGCCTCCTTCTGCACCCACGGCCTTCCTCTCCATTAAATGCCTCTTTTCCCTGTGCCTCAGTCCCTTTTCCTAAATTAACTCACTCGCTATTTTTTAATCTGTACCTTCCTTTGACGAGGAGCTGTCAGCTCTGCGCATTTCAATACCTCGGAGTGGCAGACTGAGTTTATGCAAACCTGTTTTCTGGCTCCCCACATGGCAGAGCTGCGTCTCTGCGGTGCCACGCTGCTGTCTGTGGTGGGGATGAGTAATTCTGCCACGGCAGGGAGGGGGGGTGGCAGGGATGGGACCACAGGCGACACCTCCAGCGCCGCGGGTCCAGGACGCCGGGATGCCGCGTATGGCTCCCAAGCTGTCGAGCACGCTCGCGCCCACGCGGGGCTGTAGGTGATGACAGCGCCTGGTTCCTCGTGAGCAGCAACTTGCAGGTTGGACCACGGTGCCAAGAGCTCCTGTGGGAGCCACAGGGTCAGAGTTGGAACCCACAGGGATCGAGCCTGGGATTGTCACTCGTGCTGAAGAAGCGCCCAGCTGCAGGCCCCGGGCCAGCACAGCACACCAGCTATGTCCTACATACATTTTATTGTGAGAGCTATTTTGAGCAGTGTTAGACAGGGATGCAAAACCTAGGCTTGTTCTCTTATGCAAGAATTAACTCTATTCTGAGTACCTGACAGCAGCAAATTTTGACTTTCTTTACTGACCCAGAGCACTAAATTGCAGAGGACATGACACACCCCGAAGTCCCATCACCTTCAAGAGATAGAGTGTGATCTTTCTGAAAGTGGCCAAGGACACAAACTGAGATGGTCCTGTGAGTAAATGATGAATCAAAAAACACAGTGACTCACAAATTTGGCTTCCCAATATTACGTCATCAGTGAAACACAGACAAGGCAGGACACTTGTCCCCCAAATCAATACAGGTTACAATTCCCAATAAAAAAGCTATTGAGACTGGGTGAAGCCACAGGGTAGTTGTGGGGGGGCACTGGCAGCACAGTGGTTCCCTCTCTCCTGAGCAGGACACTCATGAAGACAGCAGACCTTTAGCACAGCCCTTGTTAAACCTGCCCATGGTCTGTACAAACCCAGGACTTCATCTACCTTTGTCTCTCACGGCTCAAGGTACTCAGTGCAAATAATCTGGCATTGCATGGTCTTCTCCTCATCTGCAATGGTGGAATAAGAGATCAAGACCAGGGATTTCTCAGTCAGTACATCAGTGTGTGGACAATTTTTACTGTAACCATGGGGATTATTTACAGCTTGGACACCATGACCCTTATCTTTTTCTATTCATTTCTCTGCAGCTACATCCACTACAAGAAAAAAATAATCTTGCCATTAAGACAGAACTCAAATCATCACATGCAATTTAATAAGGTTAAAATAATTTTGACCAAACACAGGACGACAAACAAAGTTCTGTTTATGGAGAGATAGATGTAAAGCAGTTGTAGTGGTGATTTAGAATTGATTCAATCTAAGTGCATCTCAAAAAATTGTGAAATAGAATCTACCAGCTAAAACTAATGAGCACAAAACTACATTGATTTGGCCCAGGGTGGACAAATAGAACATCTGGCATATTTGGCACCGATGACACAGCTGGCATTGTTGGACCCGTTTCTGCAGAAGGTACAGATGCAGAAATGGGAGAATTGGTACAAACAGTGCAGATGGAACAGTTGGAACAGATGACAGTGGGCAGAGCTGGCGATGCTGGCACAGGTGTCATAACCTCAACAGCTGGCACAAGTTGTGACAATCCTGGGATTTCTTAGTGCAAGGCACATGTTCATTTTGGCTTTGGCTGCAGAGAGATAAGAGCATTTTATAATTAGTAAATGTGCCATTTAAAAAAGAACTTTTTTTCCATCCTTAAGGACATCCACCTCCAACTGTTACAGCCTGGAATGTGGAGCATTTCTGCAAATTATAATTTCCCAGAGAAAACCACAATTGATAAATACAGATTTAATATAAGGTAATTAGACATTTTTATTCTCATATAGATAATAATCATGAATAGGATTTCTTCATAAGAGGTTTGTTAAAAAACATGGTCAGATCTGTAGCCTGATCATGGAGATTAAAACAAGCTTTGTCTTAAAGCCAAGACTTGTTTACCACCAAATTGGTGGGCTATATTTTCCAAAAGTGCAATGCTTCACAATGAAACAGAGTTTGACAAGAAGCCACTGGGAAGAGCAGGGCACCGGGTGAGCACCATGGAAATAGTTAATTCTTTGGCTGAAAAATGAACCACACTTAGGGCAAGAATGAAAAAATGGAGAAGCCACAATATTGCCTATTCTTTAGCAATGCAGCTTTGTTAAACATTATTGAAAATACCACCGGCTCGAGTCTGATTTTCATCTGAGAAAGCAAATACCTTGCTCTCCCTCGAGCCTCTGATCTGCGAGTAGCTGTAACAAGGCAGGATCCTTTGATTCCCGTGAAAAGATAAGCAACAAGATGAAGTTGCTTGCCAAGAATTTAAAACAGAAATTAATTCCTTCTTTTATTTCAGCTGTTAAATGCTATAGAGAGCAGGCAGGAAGTAAATTTTGCTGAACTATGGGGCCCAATCCTGCAAAACCTTATTCATGACTGTCTTCAATAGCAACACAAGCCTGCAGTGGAAGGGCTTGGAGGATTCAGCTTCCCTTTTCAGAAGACTTACACCCTGCAGAGCTTACTTGTTGGATATATTTCTGAATGCACCTTTTATCATGCTGCTTGCACAAAACCAGTTTTCACCAACCTGATTTCACTGCACAAAGAGACCGTTGGTCGGTATTTTTAGTAAAGAGAATTTACAGGAAAGAGGATTTAAAAAAAAAAAAGGACAAGACCCAGGACAAACCAATAAAAATACTGAACTGAAAAATATTTAACAGCTTGAAAAACATCAAATGAGTACGTATTGTCACGGCTGGAGAGGTTTTCAGTACTCAGCCATTTTGAGCAATTCTTTGTACTCTGTTTAGTCGTGTGCTCCCCTACCTTGTGCTGTACAGTACAAAACCACTAGTTAGTCAGCCACACTTTATATCAAGTGATAACTACAATCTAGACCCTCACGAAACAAAAGAGGAATAGTTTGGAGCAGAGGAAGTTAAAGCGCTGTTGCTCAGCTGTACTCCCTGCTATAACACAAGGAACAATGATATTGAAAGCAAGACCCAAATTTCCTGTCCCCCCTGTTTCAAGCACAGACAGCTATTGGTCTAAGCACACTGCTACAAAGCCCAGCCTATAAATGTTCATAAAATCAGGAGTAGGTCGTTTATATTGGCACAGCTGCAGTAAATTTTCTTTCCCAAATTTCCAAGCTGATGAGTTGACCCTGGTGGTTTAAAACAAGTCTGTTTCCTTCAAGCCAAATTCGAGTAGTGGCCACAGCTCTCCCAGATTCCTGCACATGGCCATGCAGCCAGCACTACCACCAGCTCCCAGTGGGGACCAGGAGCAACCCCCACAGCTGGTCACACAGCCAGCCCTTCAAAGCTGTCAGCCACCACTGCCTGGTCACCCAGGAATGCTGGACCTAGAGCAGGAACCAACCTGGATGTTTGACATGAGGGATGGGAGATGAGGATTTCCCCTGGGTTGCTGCCTCACTGCTCGCTGGGCTTATCAAGAAGAAATAAACTTGGTTTCCTCTGTTTTGTGAGAGCTTTGCTCTCTGCCTTTTATTTAATAGCTGCCTGCACACCCAGTGCTTCATAACCTATGGATGTCTCATGAAAACATTCCTCTCTTGCTTCTGGCTGCAAACTTTTACGATGTGCTTTAATCCCCCCTTCAAACAGTTGCTGCACATGCTGCACTGCTGTCCCTGGAGAACTACTGCCAGGCTGTGATATCCCAGCTGGGGTGGCAACTGGGGGGGGTGGGGGCAGCAGCTATTCCTCCCTCTGTACACCAGCAGATGCACCCTGAAGAAAATTTCTATTCATCTTGGAATGAGCTTCCTGCTCCTACCAAGATCTACAGTAAAAGGCAGCCATTTGTTCCTGGAAAATAGGTAATGATGGCTGTCTATTTTTCCCTCTGCACTGTATATGCAGTGGGTGTCCCTTCATGATACAGAATGACCTTTTACTTTTGTAATAGGTGTTTCATTTTTATTTAGTCTTTACACATTGAGGATTTGAGCCCACCGTGTTCTAAAGAGACCAAATCTTACTCATAAAATTAACTCCTATGCACCATTTTTATTCCATTTAAACCTTCAAAATAAAGGTCCCATGGGATTTAATTACTGCCTATGACAGGTGCCACCTCTCTGCACAAAGACCATATTTCACCCAACTACCCAGAAAAGAAGCCTGTTAATCATGGTCAAGATGCTGCTCAGTCATCACGGCTCAACATTTTCTCTTGTCTCAATATTTGTGATTGAGGATCAGCTCACCAGCATATATGAATCATTGCATCTTCTCCAAAGTCAACACAACTCTGCTGATTACCTTATTGAGGATCTAGCCCTGTATATTATGGAGGCAACATCTCCATGAAATTGATTTTGGAAGCAGAAGTGCAATTTTTCTAATATGATTAAAGCACATGCTGTTACAACAGCATTTACAGGTTGGAAATTGAGTTAGTAAATGGCCCTTTGTCTGCTTAGCATTACCCTCAATGGTTGCCTCCTTCACCCAACCCAGATGCTGCCCACTGTGTCTGGCATGCTCTCCCAGCAGCAGGTAAAGTTGATTGTCTGGGTACCAGTTTAGGATCAAGAAGCCTGTCTTACCACAGACTCCTTGTGTAACCTGGAGGAAGAGCTTTGTCTCCCTGTGGAGACAAATAACCTGGGGAAACTTCCAGATTTCTGAGTCTGGCTGGGTATCCCCACTCACTTGGACAGGACACCAATACCTACTCATCCCCTTGTCTTTGCTGCACCTCTGCAAAGCAGAAATCTGGGCATAGCAGCTACAAGGAGCCATAAGGAGCCCTGGCCAAGTGGTTGGCCCTGTTTGCCTCAACAGCCAGGCAGGCAATTTATGAAAAAAAAAACCACTCGTAGCTTTTATTAATCCATAGAAATAGCCCTGTGCCCTCCCTGGATCTTACTACTTCTATCTCTTCCCCAGACCTTTGCTACACCAAGTCCAGCCCCCAGAATAAAACTGTGTTCATTTACCACGTGTAAAGTGCCCAGAGCCTGGGAGGCACTGCAGTCATCGTAACAGTCACTGATCATTTATGAACAGAGTAGCACTAGTTTTTGCTGCAATTCCATACTTTGCTTTGAATTGATTCCTATGCTGATGGAGTTAATTCAACTTTCTAAATGATTTTTTAACCTGATTTCTCTTCGCTGAAAGGATGTGCATTCTTTCATGTAGAAGTATAACTTCTCTGCTATATAGGAAACTGTCTAAGGTTTAGGGGGTTTTCTGCAGTATTTTATGTAGATCTTAAATTCATATCTGGACCATGTTCTTGCAGCCTCTGACCCAAACCTCAGTTAGGTCAATGGAAGTCTCTCCTTGGGCTCTGAATCAGGACAGTTTCAACATTACCTGGTCCCCACATCACTTCCCCAGAACTCATCTAGGTGTTTCAGCTGCATGCTGGGGATCTTCTTGGGAGCCTGGAAAGAAGAAGGTGACTCATTTGTCTTGGTCCAAAATTAATGCAGATTATTTGCACATTCATCCAGAGGTACTTCTGGATTCCTCTCTGAAGAGTTTATGGAATTAAATAGTCAGGAACTAATAGCCTTTGCCCCAAAGCTCACTCTTCTGACCCACAAGCCAAGAGTGCTTTTGCAGAAAATTCCTAAATCTGTCAGTCCTTGCAGACTGTTTCCTCAGCAGGCTTCAAGGGGGAATCAGGAGCCAGGTCTGCCTCCTCTCTCCTTGCCCTGGCCAGATCTATTAGCAGAGCACCTGCACAAGTGAATAACCTGCAGCAGTGAGCTGCAGCACTGGAGTTTGCACTATGCAAGTGCCCAGGAAACAAATGCTGGTGCCTTTACGCTGCGCAAATTCAACGCCGTAAGTCTTCAATGCCTCAAAGTCTTCACTGGTGCTGTTTGCTGAGCAAAGTGCTGTTCTTCTGCATGCTATCAGAATACAGCCCTAAGTGCTTTCCTGGACCAGGTCCCAATACCTGTGAGTTTGCCTTGGAAGATAAAATAAGTAATGATATATAGGGCTGGGTGAGAGTCATCTCATTACATCGTCTGCTTTTTCTTGGCTACTGCAGGTTTTCCGATGCGTTTGTGGCGGAGAGAGGACAAATATCTGCAGGTTCTGTCTTTGGGATTTACTGGGCTTTGCACACTCAAGAAGCATACAGTGTCTTTTCCAGACTAGACTGGACTTTCCCAGCCAAATATGAAATTTCAGTATTGGCTCTATCCATGTGCCCAGAGGAACTGAATGTCCAGGCTCTTCAGAGGTTTAACTATGTCTCTACAGTAGCTGTAATCACTTTGGGAAAAATAATCTCATTTTTGTCTTAGCTTTGGATCATCTTTGTCATCTTAAGCCTATGTGACCATGTTCCACTTTCAGTCTAGGTGGCCCTTTTCACTTGTAGACAAAGAATACAAACTTGGGCAGTTGCAAAGCCATCTGCAGCAAGCTTTCACTCTTTTCAGATACTCTGTATTTCATCTCAGCTGATGAGCCTGGGCAGGGTTTGCACAGCCTCTCTTCCGTGGACCCTGAAGAACCTTCTCCAATGAGAAAATGCTCTTGCTTTTAGAAATGGCAATGCAGACCATGACAAAAATTGATGATGCTTGTTTTGTCTCACTGGAATATTCTTTTCTTCACTTTCTGGTACCCAGCACACCGGGATCTTGGATAAAGCACAATTTATTGAGATTTCTGGCACTCGTATCACTGAATTATGTTTAATTCAGCTCTTCAGCCACAAAACCTCAGTGCTGAAGGGCTACACATCAGGCTTCACTGCCTTCTAGTGGGTTTCTCTATTCTTTGTTGTTTCATCTGCAATTCTTCCTTAAAAGCAGCTGTTGTTCAGTCAGTCTGTAAACTATTAGAATCATCTCCTTGAAGCATTTTTGTAGCCATCCTCCTGCGGAGTTGCTTCTTACTTATGTTTTCAGGTGTTCATGCACTTTTAAGCAATTCAAGCTTAAAAGTTGGGTCCTGATTCCTGGTCAAATATTTTTGCAACGTGTGTTGCACAGTTACTGTTAACAATACTAATTGCCATAGTAAAAGGATGCTGCTGAAGGGGAAGCGAGTTCCACACTGTCAGTATTAGAAAATGGTACCACTTGTTTCCTGTAGATGTGATGATTTTGTAACCAGCATTGAATGGTAGATTTTCTGGAAGGCAAAGGTTAAAAAAATCAGTGGGGCACTGAGGTGATCTCAAATCTGACAGAGAGTCTAGGGGGAGGCCTTCTCTGCTCTGAGACAAAACAGCTGGAAATCACCCCTGTTTTGAGGGAGAGGGAGGACAAGAGAAGGGAGAGGGCAAAAGGAAGAAGGAAAGAGAAAGGAAGAGAAAAGTAAAAGGGGAAAACCAGAAGCAGCAGCCTGCTAAGAAAAAAATGTGTTTCACACCCGGTTTTGTTTTTTTTTTAACCTTTGAAGTTAATGAAGTTGACCGATCAAGGAGACAGCTATCTACTTCACAGCACCATGACCCAGAAGCTGGCAGCTTAAGAAACCAGAGGTTAAAGGGAAACAAGCATTTGGATAAGAAGGAGAAGGAACAGCTGTCTCCTACGTGGGAGGCAATCAGCACATAAAAATGTTTGGTTAAGGAGCAGGACACCGGCACCTGGCAGGGGCAGATCTGCCTAATCCCCGCCAGCAGCTGGCCGCCCGCATCGCCCGGCCCTGGGGATGCCTTGCTGCACTCACTTCCTGCTACTGCTGACCAGGAAACTTAAAAGGCCCTTCCAGTGGGCCCAAGGAAAACTTTGCCCCTGCAGACTAAGGGCCTGCTAACTTTCCCTGTCCAGCTGAGCTATTCCTAGCAGCTTTCACTATGACCAGAGACCGCAGGGTTTGGTTTTGTCACACCTTTTGGCAGTTATGTAAATAGACCATCTAATTTACTTCTGTCATAGCCACCCACTAGTCAGTATGTGTGCCAGTCTTGGAGAAACAACCTGTGAGACTGGAAGGACAAGGCTGCACTCACCATGCAAGTGTCTCATTCTTCTGGTCTGTGGTGCATCAGTTGCCTGCAGTGCAGGACATCCACTTACATCCACTGGCTGGGCAGCAGTCTTGATTTGCACCACCATAAGGCAGGACTCACTGAATTTGCATGCAAAAATAAATAATCATGTGATTTGATATCTTCAGATACCTTATCAGCCAAAGTTTCAATGTTCTTATGTACTTAGACACCAGGAGGCAAGGACTGCACCAAAGAGGCACTTGGTGTTAAATAACACTTGTGCTCTCCGATCGTCCCTGCTGCTTTCACAGAACGGGAGCTTTCTTCCAGGCTTCTGCAGGTGATCATATCCACTGCTGTACCCTGGCTCTCTGTTCAGCAAACCTGACAAAAACCTGTGCACTGATCCCAGATTTTCATTGCAGTCTGTGTATATTCCACAGATGCACACACAGGGTCTCCAGAGCCCTCACTGAGTTTATGTAATGCTTTCCTTCATCACACGCTGAAACCAAAAAAGATGCCTCCCGTGAGACAACTGCCCTCGTGGAGGAAAATGTCAGTGAGATTTCATAGAAAAAAGTCAGTCAGTCTTCTCTGAACCAGCTGAAGTATCCAGGGCAGTCACACCCCAGGCATCAGCAAAAAATAAATTAACAAACTAGTGTCTGCACAGTTTCTGTTACTTGTAATATGAAAGAAGAAACATAATCAAACTTCAATCTTTTTTAGACCTGGTTGAGCTTAGAGTGTAGTAAGCAGCTAGAGAAAAGCTCAGCAAGTCTGATATGGTTGTTACTGAAGAAAAGCCAGTACTGAACCCCATGAATTGTCGAGGCAATTCTGCATCCACAACCAATGCCATCATGCTGGCAGGCAAGTTTTTATTAGGCTGTCACATCTACGTCAGTTCAGAAGCGGTGTCAGATATTGCCACAACAAATTCTCTTGTTATAAAAAATCGGGGTGCATATTTTTATAACATTAATATATAATACATAAAATGGTTGGAATTCATACCAGTTGGCACTCGGTATAAGAGTCTTGTTTTGGCTGATATATAGAGCATATTGGGAGAGGAGGAAATTTGCTTTCTCTGCAAACATGATGACTTTCCACAAATCAGAATTCTTCCCCTCCTGTTGAATATTGCGGGGGCTTTTCACAATTGAGCGGAACGAATTTAGGGCTGTAAGTAATTGAGAGTTGGCTGCTTGCATACAGGAAAAAAGGAAGACAAACAAAATGTCACAGTGATTATTTTTATCTCTGTAAAGTGTGTGAAATTAATTTATGAAAGCAACATTTTTGCCCTTTTGAAAGTATACGTACACAAGTTAGAAGTCTGGGTGGTTCTCTCCAGGCTACCAGGAAAGCAAAACATCTACTGTATATCTGCCCTTTAATCTAGCAGATCTTTATTTGCAGATCTGACTGAGCATCATGTTTCTGTATCTGTGCTCCTGCCAAGTGCAGAACCAGATTTGGTTCTTAGATATACTGGTTCAAAGCTGGAGGAATCTCACTGGCTTCAGCACAGGCTGATGATGAAGAAGAGGAGCAGAGAAGTGGGCATCCTCTCCATTTTGCCCCAGCCTTTTCTGTCAGTAGGGATGCCCCTGCCTACATGGAGTTTTGCTACTTAGGAATTATTTATTTTAGGTGTTATTAGGTATTCTGTCTGTGGTTGGACAGATGGGAAGAAATGAGTAATGCTCACAGGAGCTGAACCCTGTCACCTTGAACTGGGGCTCACCCCTGGTGTAAGGTGGTTCACTTCACTTAGTCACTCCACTTTGATAAAGCTGTGAAAGCAGAGTTGTTGCTCAATACCATGTCAGCCCTGCATTCTACCAGTCATCATTAAACCATCCTAGCCAAGGTCAGTAGGAAGACCTGAAATCCAGGAATCAAACAAAGTAAAGCAAGCCTAAATGGAAGATAAATCAGTCTATATGAGGTGGGTTTATGCAAAGGTAAACTAATATTTTTATGCAAGTAAGGATGTGTTATGAAAGCCAGTTATCATAGCATGAAATCCAGAAAAGGCCACAATGGACAACAGTGAGGAGGCAAGGAACCTGCTAATTGGGAATGCTGAGGTTTCTTCTATCTTCCTTGGAGACTGCCCCAAGTTGCTGCTGTGTTAAAAACTCCTCTGGGGATCACCCTTGGAATTATGTGGCTTTTTAAGGTCAAACAGAAGCAGAAATGTTAGGGGAAAGATTTTAGTTTGGCTATTTAAATGGCAGATTCTTTGACACAAGGAAGGGGTGGGAGAAGGGGTTACATCTTTAAGTGCCAATAAGTTCAGCTCACAGAGAATACAAGATGTGCTCCTCTTGGAAAGAAAAACTAAATTACAGTGCAGCATTATACCCCTTTTCTTCCTCTTTCCCCCATCCCATCCGCTCCTCAGATTTGCTTGATTATTTTCTTTCGTCCTTAAAATTTCCTGTAGTTGCTCATCTTCCTCTAGACTTATATGGTTCTTCAACCTTTCCCTGACACTTGGAAAGATCTTTTTTTTTCATGACTCCTACCTTGCCCCTAATGCTGTCAGCTACTCCTTCACATCACTCATGAAGGAGTGCTCCAAACTCTGTAGAAACCCCATTGTAGATTTTGATTCACTGGCAGTTGGTGGTGGCTCTAATATTTTTTAGCTAATGGGGAATCTTAGCAGAAGCTCTTGTAACTGACAGATATGTGTGTGTCTATGTACATTACGAAAGGTTTGAGAGAGCAGTGTCATTAAAAACAAGAATGACATGGAGTAGTCATTATTGGTGTAACACTATCAAGGTGAGAATGTTAATTGTTGTATGATGGAAAATAGAACAATTGGACATTATTTTGTAAAGGGTTTTTGTACCTTTCTCCTGACTGCTGCTTTTCAGGCTTGCCCTATCACTGTGAGCTCAAGGTCAGCCAGGGAAACCTCCTGCACTGAGGGCCACTGTGTAGGTACCTGTGTCTGCTCTGCACACTGGGCTTGGCTTTAGCAGGGCCAACATCTGCACTTGGTGCTTAAGGGAAATAAGGCTCAGAAAGGTTTCACTAAAGGCTGTGAAGTTCTGGTAGCAATGGGCCAACTGTATCCGTGGCAAGAGCACAGATACTTCTCTGTTTAAAAAGTGGGGTCAGGAGCATAAATTGGGCTGAAAAGTAGCATCAGCTGCAGGCAAGGGAAGGAAATGGATGTCACCAAGGTGCTAGGGAGCAGCCTTCATACCTTGACGATCCATGAGCTTCAATTTCAACCAGTTAGAAACTCAGAGAGAGTTAGGACAGGTAAGAACTGCTAAACCTGCATAACCTAGGTGGCAAAACCACATTGCTTACACAGTGACCCTCAGTTCCCCTCCCTTCTTCCAGTTAGTGCTCCCTCCATGAACAACTCCACTGAGACCAGTTCACTGACCACATTCTTATTCCAAGTGATTCAGGGTACCAGAAACCAGCACAACAGGAGGTCAGCATTACCATTTATTCATTCCTATTTCAGAATACTTTCTTGCCCTTAACATTTTAAGAAGGCATGAGGGCAGCTTTGCAAGAATACTGTTCATCTTTCAGGGCTGCTCTTTGGAGAATTCTTCCTGTACCAGCATTGTCACTGATTTGCACCCCGAGTTTGGTAACATTTCCTAAACCTTTTCCATACTCTCCACCACTGGTAAAGTCAAATCACCAATACTGGGCCACCTGCTCTGTCTACAGGCACAAGATGCAGTAAACACATGAAGACCCTAATGTAAATCCAAGTCCTAATGTGAAAGCTCTGTAAATATTAATTTTTACTGTCTTAAAAGATTAACCAAAGAAATGTAATCCAAATGCTAACAGGGACAAATCCATCAAGGTGTGGAGATTATGCAAAGTTTCCTGAGATTTTCTAAATGTGGCTAAAATGTGGAGCTTCATTTTGCTGTCTTAATTAACAAGCCTATTGAGCAGTAATAGGCAAGAAGGCCTTGCCAGGAACTACCACCAGTTATGGAAGGGCATGTTACTTCAGGGAATCAGATGAGGAAGTTGGGTACTCTGGAAGCACTCCTGCATGTTATGGCATTTGATCAAAGCAGGTTGTAAATGTTCTGCTTCATCAAATGATAGCTTCAACAGAAAGGAATCAACACAGCAGGAGAGACAAGTATAGATTTCTCTATTTGTTATTTCTTTTATATATTTATATATAAAATTTCTTTCATGGTTATTCTTAAGAGCAAGGGGTCAAGAAAGACTTTAAAATAAAATGGCCTTGGTGGTATGGTTTCTGAACCATAATTTAGATTTTGGCTACTTGTTTCCCAAGTGTATCAGTGAATTCTCTCTTCATTCTCCTTTCTTTCAGCCAGAGGTATCTCCAAAAGTTACCACAGGAGGAGATGCTCCTTAAATAAGGAGTTTCCAAATATAATACCCCTGTTGTCTTAATTATGTTACCACAGTGGCCAATTTGGAATGGGTTGAAAAAGCTTTTGGAATTTTTCCATGCCAGATTCTCTGCCTTGAGCATGGAGCAAGTTTAATTTGCTAATTATAACCAAGGGCTTATGCAGACACCATGCCCCTTCCAGCCAGAATGGGTACAGTGTCACAGTTTCAATGGGCACAACCTCATTTTGGCTGATGCCACACGTTTCTTCCAAGGTGAACCTTTACATTCCTGAATGTGAGCAGTGTGTAAACTTATCCCAATGACATGGAAGTTCTAACAGGGGAAATATATCAATGTAATAATTATGAGTCATCTCATTCTTAATAATAATAACTGAAGCTGAATTATTGTACTCACATAGACAAGGTGAACCTATGTATGATTTTGAGTTGCTTGGTTTGGTTGGGGCTTTTCACACAAAAATGTAGTTCAACTTAGTCCTCATGCATGTTGGAAGCAACCAACAAGGACTGGTGATACTTCAACCTTTTGCAAGGTGAATGTGTGGCTGTCATATCCCCACTTTGGTAAGCTCAGCTTCAGATGAGGCACACAGCTTTCCACAAAGGGAAGGTTGGTTCCCTTCTGAAGACAGTAGGGAAAGTTAGTGCTTAGTTCAATACCTGCAAATTATCATCGTTATTAAGACCTCTCTCAAAAGAAGCTGAAGAGTTTTGCCCAAAGGTAATAATCCTACTAAAGGGACTTGGAAATGTTCATCATCACTGAAAGTACATTTAACTGAAACACTGAATGGTTTCTGTTGTAGAAAACAAAGAGGATTTTATCAAAGCTGCTACAGAATATATGCAATGTATGAAGGGGGTGGGGTTTTTTCCTCTGCTTTTAATTTTGTTTGGTTGGGATTTTTTAAGTGGTGTTTGTCTACCTACAGTGGCAACTATGTCCTTTGCAATACATAATGTAATGTGCTGCTGTTGGAGCCCTGGTACTTCAGTTATTTTAGGGCAGTTATGTCAGAATGAAAGGAAAAAAAACCCGCCTCAGTGCTTTACATTTAAAAACTACTGGCATGACATGTGCTAATTCATTAAAAAAAATCTCATTCATCAAAACAATTCATTTTCTGTTTGAACAGGCTGAATAAACAATTTCTTACTGATTTAATCCTGGCAGCCTTTCTAGTGACAAGTGGCTCCAGTTCATGTACAAGCACCACAGTGTCCTTAAGTATCAAGAACAAATTGGGTACATAAAGGACATTTAGTGATCACCTCTGCATGACTGCCCAGCATTCCCACTCGCCTTTTTCTCCCCCTCTTTTAATTATTTTTCTATTGTAGCAAATGCCATTAAAATCTTGAGTTTATCAGAACATTCTGAGAAACATCTGGGTTGGATCCTTTCTTTTCTTTCTCCTGCCAATGATGGGCTGACATGGCACGAAATGTTGTCCTGAATCAGCACTAGATTGTGTACTTTCAAAAAAGGTCACAGAATAGTGCTGGAACAGTGAACAGCCACATGGAAATGTGCTTACTGTAGAGCTCATTCTTGTGAAAATACAGAAAAAGTTACAATATTTTCAATTCTTTGAAATGTATACTTTCATTTTGATTATTATCTCCTTTTTCAATCAGACAAGTAAGCATAAAGGCAAAATCTTTGTGCCATGGTGAAGAAAATATGCAAATATCTAACAGCTACATAAGTGTGTGACAAAAAAGAAATATATATTAAAAATAGATCAACAACTAGTTCACTTGCCCTGAATTGATCAGGACTGGATGATTGTTGTAGATCCTTTCTGACTGAAATATTCTATTCTATTCTATTCTGTTCTATTCTATTCTATTCTATTCTATTCTATTCTATTCTATTCTATAAGTCACTTGGTTCTTCTGTGAATCAGGTCCAGCCAATCTGAGATGAACCTCCTCTCACATAAGTGTCTCTTCTGAACTTCAGAATGAGTCCCTCAGTTCAGCACTATTTGGCTGCTCTCCATACCACCTTTTAGGACAGCTTTGCCTTGAAACTGCTAGGGAAAAAAGGCACCCTCTTGTACTTGAGTTCTGTTTCTTTTGCTGAGGTAGCTGTGCTACCATTTTAGCAATGAACATATTTTTTCCCACTTTTTGTAGGATCAAGTTCTGAAGAGTGACAGCTTTCATGAACCCAGGTGTTTGTCCCTTTTGTGCACCAGCCATAGCACCACCAACCCTCAAACTGTGCATGTGATGCCCAGTTGTGGCTGTGAAATACACACAGCCTGTTCCACAGTGACTGGAAGCCAACATAGGGAGAAGGAAGGAGATTTGGTCTCCCTCTTTGGTGGTATCCACAAAGACATGGGAGTCAGAAGAGGCCAAAATAGAAATTCAGCTTATTTCATCTAGTGAGAGGCAGGGGGAAATATGATCTCTTCTTTCATATTCTAAGCGATTTTTCACACTGCTAATAATGTAATCACCTTTTTTTTAATCTTATCAGGTATGCTTTACTAGTATGGATGGATACAAGAGTTTTTTATATCCATGTTATTATCCAGGTTTCATCAGAATTTTCCATGTAGCAGCTTATGAGGACAATGATAGGGAGAGATGTAAACCTCTCACTGGCACCCAGCACTTAATGTTCCCCTCACAGACCAGGACTTCTCCAACTAGAAATGTATCCACCTAAAGATGGGCTGCCAACAACTGCAAAAATTAGTTTACAATTTCAAGAATTAAAATAATTTCCCTTCAAAATCATGTGCAAAAGTAACATTTTTTTCTAAAACTTACCCATGTCTCCTTACTACATGTCACCTAAAACCTACATGACCTTGAGCTGAGCAGTCAGTACTCACATTAGTCAGTACTTCCAATCATAATTCATATCTTTATGAAGAAATCCCATCCCTTTAAATGGAGCAAATTGAAAAACTAACAAAAAAACCCAAACCTTTGAAAAAGCTCAGCTCTGCTACTCCTGGGCATACTGTAAGCTTAGATCTCCTTCTCTTCTCCTCATCCAAGTGCACACAAGGAAAGAAGGGCAGTAACCAAGTGATTTACACAAAATTAAATCACACATGAGAATTTCCAGAGACTTTTAGTTGCATATATTCAAATGAAAGCCTATGCAGGATTTTTTGGGGTTTGGCTGATTGGTTGTTCCATGAAAGTCATTTAAAGCTGGGGTTTTTCGAGCCATTTTTAATTTTTTATTAAAGCTTAATGATGGTGAGAGGCAGGGAGGACTCTGCCAGCCTGACAAAAGTAGTGAGGATGAGTCTGTCTGGAAGACACACAAACAGCGTGGGCCAGGCACACACAGGGATGTTGTCACTGCTATGTGAGCATTAATCTCCCAGGGGGAAAATCCCCAGGACTCCTTTGACCTTACAGCCTTCAGTGGCCCCCAAGCAGGAATGTAACCAGGGGAGAATAGAACAGCAAAGTGGCTAAGGCAGAGGGGGAGATGGAGCCAAGCAGTCCAAGTTTGCACACCCAGGAAGGAAACATATAAGATTCTGATCTCAATACCTTGCAGATTCATGGCACAAACACATATTTTCAGGGAATATGAATGGAGGACTGGCTGCAGCACTTTAAACCCTTGAGAAAGCTAAATATTAGGAGAGAGTTTTGAGCAGTCTGCCTCCAGGCACAGCTCTCTTTAGTGACCACAGCAAGAGGATGAACACATGTTACACCTTCCAGAGGATCTGCAAGCAGAAGGTAAGTGAGGTTTTGGAGTATTGTTTTCACTGAGTATTAAAAGGACATTTATATTGCATCCAGAGTGCTTCTACCATCTCAGAATTGCAAAGCATCTCCCCCAGCTGTGTGGGATAATGTTCACATTCCTGTGTTTCCCCATCTCTTTCCTCTCTGACTTTCCTCCTCAGGAAGAGCTGAAATCCCTCTTATCTTACTGAAAGCCAGCTTTGCACCCATTTTTTCTTCCTGTTTGCATCTTTGTGTCCTCCTCTTCTTTTACTCTCAAGCTTTCCCTTCAGCTCCAGCTTGCTTCCTGTCCCACATCACTCTCCCCCACCTGCCACATCCTCCACACAGTCCCCAGCTCCTGCTGCTGCTGCGGGGCCGAGCAGTGCCGGAAAATGTCCTCCTCTGCCTTGGGAGGAACTGGCAGGTTTGGGAGGGCTAGGGAGCCCTGCAGAAATTTACAGCAGCAACTCCTGCACGCCTGCCTGTGGGTGCAGAGAAACCCAGCACCATAAATCTGTACTCCCTCTGGATCTGGAAGATTTTGTTGGGGTTATCTTGGGAGAAATTATTTGCTCAGAAAACATCTGTTGCCATACAATATCAGAATAGAGCAGGGAAAAGGGAAGCTCCTCACCTCAAATTGTGTCACTTTAAAAGCCACCACTCCCAGTTTTTGCAGCAAAACAAAGAAAGTCTTGTTGGGGCAGTGGGCACCACTTCCCCTGCAGCTGGTGCTGGAGGTGGAATAGCTTTCCTTGCCAGTTGTGGGCTACTCCACAGATGTCCTTTTGTTCCCCTTTCACACTAGCCACAATTTCCTCTCAAACTTTAATCCTCTCTCCGTTTCTAATGTATGCAAATATATGCCAAAAATCAAGTCAGAGTTACAAGACAGAGCAAGTTATTGGGGTGGGGGTGGGAGGGAGGGAGACGAGGAGGCAGTGGAATTTCTTTGTTAGTGTAAATGTTTCAAGCATCAAAATAGTTCAGAAAAATATCTGAAAGCAAAGAGTGAAGTGTCTTTATTATCCATGCTAACCTGTGGGAAAAGGGAACAGCTGAATTTTCTATTCTGCACAGTTTACATGAAAAGGGCTCGCAGAGCAGGGGAGAAAACGTCTGCTTGTCCTGCCCATATGCCAGGTTTCAGCCAATGTGCTGATGGAGGAGACACTTTCCCTCTCCTGGGATTACTCAGGATTCCCATTTTGGCTTCTCCTAGGTCCAAACCAGCAGCAAGCTGCAATTCCCATGGCTGCTCAAGTTCCATGAGCAACTGCTTGGAGGACTAGTTCAAAATAAGCAGACACACATAATCATCTCCAGCAACAGATGAAGATCACAGAGAAATGCCTGAAACATAAGCAAAAAAAAAAAAAAAAAAAAAAAAACCAAAAAAAAAAAC
>VZRX01002830.1:50850-75640 GCA_013398075.1 Notiomystis cincta
ACAAAAAAAAATCCAAAAAAAAAAAAAAAAAAAAAAAAAAAAAAAACAAACCAACAAGAAAAACCTCCAAAGCAAACAAAAAAACCCAAAAAGCCCCAACCAAACAATCAACAAACAAAAGATAGAAGCATTAATTGCTACTTAAGTGGGAAAATCTCTTTCTGGTGACATGTCCAAGGGTCAGGCCAGTGATGGGGAAGGAGGTCAGGAGGTTTCATGCTCACTGCCATTACTCCAGGTAGCTCACATGCCTTCTCATTTCTCAGCATGTAAAAAAAGGCTTTGGATGCTGGAAACTGTGAATTACTTGAAGATCTATTAAAAAAATTAGAAGATATCAATTCTATCAGCCATAAGAGAAAGTTTCTTTTGGCTGTCTACAACATTTATCTTTCCACTTTCTGAATGGAAACAGCTTCCTAATGCCCCAAACTCACTGCCACCATAAGTGGGTACAAAGCAGTTGCACTCCATGGATTTCTGACCCCTCATCTTTGTCTAGTGTCAGTTTTCCTCACAAAACAGAAAACTAAGAAAATGACTGCTGAGATTTGAGCTCTTGGAAAGGAAGCTTACTGTGCATTTCACATGCATCTATTCTGTTCTTTGTCTCCTCATTTCCTTTTAATGACACCTACTTCTCTCTGTCCTCCACACCTCCCTCTCACCTCCTTCTGTTCAACATCCTCATCTCCACTTCTGCCATCAATCATGTTCTACTGTCTACCAGTCTTTCCCTCAGTCCCCTGAGTCCTCCACATTTGTGAATATCATGTCAAAAAGAAGCCCAAAACAAACCAGTGGTACCTAACTTGTAATTTTGAAAACCTCAGTAGTAACTTTTTGATGGAAAGGGATATTTTGGTCACAGAAATGTTGAGTTCTACTAGAGAATAAGGAAAAAGAGGGGGAGATGAAAAGCATGGTTTAAATGGTTGTTTGTTGGTTCAAACTGAAAAACATACACCAGGAGATCTCTTTGAGTTCTTTGTGCAGAGCTCAGACAGGAGTTTTCTTTATGAAATGGTGCATACCTTTATGGAGAAATGCAACCAAGCCACTGTGCTGCTGGGGCCTCACTGTCTGCAGGTGTCCCCCTCTGGTTCCATCACATGTAGATCTGCCATGGCCCCCTCCTGCTCCTCTCCTGCTCCTCCCTCGGGCTGTCAAGGCTGCAGCACGAACTCCCAGGGCCAGCAGTCTGGGAGCACTGGTTGGGCTGACACAGCAGCTGTCACTGGCATGGGATCATCTGACATTTAAAGGGCTGTGGCCTCAGGCACTGAGCACGTGTTCTTGCTGGCCATAGGAAACCTGAAGCCTGCTGGCCAGGATGGATCTTACTAATGTCCTTTTAACAAATTTATGGATAGCAATCTTATGAAGGTTTTCACTAGATTCATCTATTAACTTGAGAAGCTATCCATTTTAATGCAAGAATCTCGACTGCATGAAGATTTTTATGTAGGTGCATCAGATGATATCTGAATGACTCAGCATCTTTTAACACAGTCATTCATCATGAATGCCTCAGTGACATAACTGGGGCTATCGTTTCTCCTATTCAGAAAGGGAGAATTAAGCGTGGAAGGTTAAACTGGTTGCCTGATTTAATCACCTACAGGAAGTTTCTGACAGGGCCTGAAGTAAGAGACAGTTCTCTGAATTGCTCTGTCACCTCTTTTATGAAGTCATTCTGTTTTCTTAGAAAAAAAGGCACAGCCAAGCTTCGTGGAAGCGAAACTAAAATGATTCTTTTTTTAAAAAAGGTACAGGGATGAAAAGTGGTTCAGATAATGACAATAAAGGGGAAAGGGTCTGAGCCTAACTGTGAGTGCCATATTTGGGGCAAAAGCTGATATTAAAAAAAAAAAGAACAGGACTGATAACCTTTTTCAAGTATGTGTTTGTTGTGTCTATAGGTATCAATGTGCTGGTATGTAAGACCTCTCCAATATCACACACCCTAACTTCTGATTTGGGTCACTCACTCGTTCTGAGAGATCTGAGCTGGTGAGAAGATTTTTTTTGGTAGGCCAGGGTAGGAAGACAGGCAGGGTTGTTGTTCTTGGTGTTCCTGACTCCTGCTCTGATGTTCCCCATACCTCATTATGGGCTAATGCCTTTCAGAACAATTGTGGTCTTGTAAAAACCATCCTTGCTCTATTTGGGAAGGAAAACCATGTATCTAAAGCTTCCATAAAAAGGCCCATACATGAGTTTACTGAAGGCTTGGTACCTGTGAGATACACCTTGAGTTATATTTGCATGCAAAGGCCACACATAAAGCCAAGACCCAGCAAAAAAATATTCTCATCTTGAAACTAACTCCTGACAAACTTCAAAGTCTTGAGTGAGATTTCTGATGCTGGTACAAAAAGCTCATGAGCCCAGTTCTTTGTTGGAAGACCAACTCCAGAGCCCTGCCTAAACCCCAGTAAGCATCTCTGAAGAAACAAAGGTGGTGGAATAGATCTTGATGCTATTCTGGAAGGGCAGATGAGCAGTTTCTAAGGTAGCTGTTGCATGATGTTTAAGAACCATCCATTAGTGGCAGTCCTTGCTAGCCATGGATATGTTCTGCATTCAGAAAGAAGTTACTACAGATGAACTTATGCATACACATGGAGCAAGGTACAGAGTTCAAACTATAGGCACAGCATACATGCATGCCTGCTGTTCCAAAAGTTCTGTCACTTGACCCACACAGAATATTTTTAAACTTTAGTTTTTGGCTGATAAGTATTTCAATTTTGGTTTTTTGCTGAGAGAACCTCTTTTTTTATTTTATTTTTCAGCAGGAAGGCAAATCATCTTTGAATACTGCCAAATATAACAAACATCTACAGATGGGTTGGTCTGCAGCTGGAGGCTTTAACTTCGTAGTATTTATTTGAAATATCAAAGCCAGCAGAGCAAGGCTAAAACATAGTGGGCACAATTCACAGTGTTTTGGCTCTTGAGCAAATAGCAGTTGAACTTAGAGGTTGGGGTTTTTTTCTTGCTGAAATGGAATTTATGCAGATGTGCTTTGCACTAAATTCATTAACAATTACATCCTGGTGCGGTTTTCACATTTTTGTAAGGGATCTGCATAAGCACTAATTAGATCTAAAACAATGTTACTGTGCAAATTACAGTGCTGATTGTTCAAGTCGCCTTACATTCTGCATCTGCTTTGCGACGATGATAACATAGGTGCATGCAGTACAAATGCCAGCTTTTTACATTTAGTAGGACTCTTTATTTAAGAGGCAGCATTGAACAGATAATGCTGCAGTTTAAATATCTTGGAGATGCTTTTAGGTAATATTGTAAAGTAAAATAAATACTAATGCTAATAAGTTGCATATACTAATTGCCATTTCATTAGTCACGAGTGATCTTCTCTGAGGCACATCCACACTCCATTTGGCAACAAGTACCAACTGGGTATAGCTAAATGGAAGCAGTGCTTTGCAAAGACTGAATTTGTACTGGAATGGGGGGAGGACAAGGGCAAACATCTCAGGTCCACTGCTTGGAACCGTGGATGTGAAATCTCTGACTTGCTTATTCAACTTCAGCTCCAGACAACACATGGCAGTGAGAGGTCACTAGGAATGCAATCTATTTTTAAGGAAACACTAGCACTTCAGTATGTTGGTCCCCCACTCCACCAGTAATTCCCCCAACTCCATTAAGCTTTAAAGCCACTTTAAAGACTAAACTTTAAATTCAGTCATTGTGCTGCTCTCTTTATTAATTTTAGTGCAAGCTGAAAAAGTGATATGATAGGATGGGGTTCGAGGTGTCATGATGACATTCATGTATGCAATGATTGTGATACTGTCTAGCCAAAATCAGTTTCAGGAGGAGTGATCTAGGGCTGTCATGAATTGGAAGGAGCTGCTTAGGGAAGTGGTTGGATCATCATGCCTGTAAGTATTTAAAAGATGTGTAGCTGTGGCACTTAGAGACATGGTTTAGTGGTGGACCTGGCAGTGTTGGGTTGATGTTTGGTCTCACTGATCTCAAGGGTCTTTTTCCAGTCTCAGTGATTCTGTGATTCTGTCATTAAGATCTTGCCTCCCAACCAGCTCTACCTTCACTGAGAGTACTAACCAAGCAAACAGACACACCAGCAGAGCCCTGGTGTGCCTGTCTCCCCCAGCCTTTCTTGCAGGCAGAAGCAGTGCCACAAGACCAGCACATGTGTGTGAACTCAAAGGCACTATACTCATATTCACCACCTTAATCACAATTTTCTGTAAGAGCAAGAAGTTCTTCCCTGACCAATTGAAGCCTCTGGGAGGGGCAGGGTATTCTGCAAGAAGTTTCCCAGTTTATGTCCTATACAGAAGTCAGGCAGAAGCCATGGTTTAGGAGAAGCAAGGGTTTCTCATTACAGCTACTAGAGTGTGAACAATGTCTCTTCTCAACAGGTTTCCCACAAGAAAACTGGGTGAGTTGAAAACATGAGGGTTTACCTTTTACAGTAAATGCTGGAGGGATGTCAGCAGACCAAGAGAATTACCTGAGGGACTTAGGCAGGAGCTATGCCTTACCCTGGGAGAGCCACAGTCTAGAAGTAACACATCTTCCAAAGCCTAATAATTTTCCTGGTTCCCAGTGTGTTCCCACTTGTACTTAAGCATTTCTGTTCATCTACCCATTCTGGCATTTATTGAACAAGAATTGTAACTTTCATCTAATTTGCAGATTTATGCACATCATATCAGGAATGACAAAGTAGAATAGGACACTTCTGCCTGGAAATGAAGGGGAAATTACATGAGTTTAAAAAAAAATGGTGTAAACAGGGTGAATATGGATGGATTGTTTATTGTCTATTTTGAAACAAGACTGCACTGTTACATGACAGGTCAGAAATATATGAAAGAAGATTGCCCACCTTGACACATGGTATGTGGTTTACTAGAGATGGTTTGCCAGAGGAGGCAGAAAGTTTATGTAGGCTTAAGAAGAAACTGGACAAAATCATAGAGGAAAAAATCCACTGAGGACCCCAAGATTCCACCTTTGGCTCAGAAGATCACCAAGTTGCAAATTTCTGGAGTCTGGGTGACTGTTACAGGGGGATGTTTCACTACCTGCTTCTCTTGCTCTTATAGTCTTCCCACAACAAATTTTGGTCACTGCCCAGTGCAGAATATTTATTGAGATGGACACTTGATCTGACACAGTGTGGCTCTTCTCACGTCCGTCACACCCTCTGTCAGCCACTGAACCTGCACTACTGAACTCCAAATATTTACTGCGTGTGGTGACTCCTGGCTCACCTCCTCAGACACATATTTTAGGCATAAGAACCAGGCATTGTTTTGAACACACTGTGGAGAGGATTCATGCTAGCCTACTCCAAATACTTCTGCAAGATCTACATTGCTCAGCAGGTTTCTCTGCTTCGTTTCCCTTACGGAAATGGCAAGGTGGGATGTCCTGTCCTGGACCCTGAGTTGGGCAGGGCTGTGGACCACAGGTCTAATGAAGAGACTTAAGGGGAGCACCTCCCTCTTTACTGATTAGAAAGAGTGTTCAGGGAGTAATTTTTATCAAATTGAAATAGGTATTAATGAACAGCCCTCTGTCTTATATTTAGAGTCATCTTAAATGCCTGGATCTTGCAGACTTTCATGAGCAGGGCTATCAACATACCTAACCTCTTTGGGTTTAGGCTCTGAAATCACTCACATCCAAATTTTTTAAATAAAAGAAGTTGGAGTATTATTAAAAATAAAATTATATATAGGACTGTGCTTATGGCAGGCACTTTTCTGCTTATTTTATAAAAATGCAGTAGTTTCTTAAATTTAATTAAGCCAGTCTGAGGACATGATGAAAGGATTCTTTAACATAAAAGACTTTGAAGTTTCTAGAAAAGAGTGAGGTATATAACTCTGAATAAGGGAATCCCATAAGATTTCTCAGTGCTGAAATTAAAGTGCAAGCTCTTACCTCAAGGATGCTATTTCCATCATCTCCAGGGTATTATTAGCTTTCGCAGCACATGCCGCTGTGACTTACACTGCATTTCCCACACAGGCCGAAAGGACAGAGAAAGAAAGAGGATGCAAATAATCCATAGGAATATGTTGATGTAAATGCTGGGGTTATGTGCATCGTGGTCTCTCTCTACCCATGCACTGGAAGACATTTTTACTGTGTGGTCTCACCTCCTACCTCAAACACAAGCCGGCTATTCTTTCCTTCATTTCACAATTCACACTAGGTCAGCTCTAGCAGCGAGATAAATTCTGGTTTCTCACATGTCACATTTAGCCACTTTTTCAAGTTCTGAGACTCCAGCAGCTGCTTTCCTTTAATAAAGGAGAGACTCAGGAGTCTGAGTCCTCCAGTACGTTATTGATGCCTTGCCAAATACTTGCGGAATCTTTCACTTAATTCCCTGTCAGATCCTTTTCAGTTGCTGCCCTACATGAAATCCATTAGTTGCTTCCCTAAGTAGTATTTATCTGATAAGGTAACTGAAAGTTTGTGGTTTAAATCTGCATGATGACATGTGCTCTCATCTTCGTTTTGGTTTTCCTATTTTAAACCCTCCTGCTTACATAATAGAATTGCATCCTTCACACAATTTTTGGTACCAACCCCATGCAAATCTATGGGTTTGGCTTGCTGGGGAGGAGAGCTGAAGCTCGTGGCAGTTTGGTCTTTTGTCATATGTTCTGATTGCTGGTATCACACCTTGACAAACCTGGAAGGTGAGAAGCAGATTCTTCTCCCTGCTACATGGGGCACATTTATGCTCCAAGACTCCCACAGTTGCTCCTGACTTGCCTCGTGTAAAACTTGCCGATTTCTGGGATATTATCCGAACTCAATTAATCTTGAGACCTAATTATTTTAATGGCATCGGGGTGCTTTCACCGACCCCCTGGAAAAACCCAGTTATTACCATCAAGCAGCAACAGCGTGCACATATTGCAAGGTGGCAGAACTCTTGTGTCATGAATGCAATACAGAAACATTTGCCTCCAGCTCAGACACATTCTGTCAGAGCATCCTCGACGCATCTCTCCCGAGGAGTCAGAGCTGACACTTGGGATGGCTGGCTGTCTACTCATCCACCCACTTCTTCTCAGGGTTTCTCTTTGCCTAGCAGGAGTGGGTACAGGGTTCACTGAGAACCCTGAAAGTAGGCTATTAAGTGACCTAGATTATGGCAGAGGGGTGCTATTTCTGTGCCTCCCGGCCTGTGTGCTTATGTTAGTCCCTTTGTCTCCGGGGCAGCCTCTACCTAGCAGGCAACCTGGTAGGGCAGTGGAAGCTGTATTAGGGAGAGCAGCCTGTCTGGAAAGAGGAGAGAAGATAATGGTGAATAAAAATAATGGACCCGAGGAATAACTGAAATACAGAAAAATGCAGTTGAAATCCAATCCTTTCTTATGTTTGTGGCTTAACATGTGTCAGTTGGCACATTAACAGTAGCATATGGGTTGCTCTGATGTGAGTTACTGCATACAGTATGTTATGTTCAGGTCTAAAATGTGTAATTCTTTTGGATTAGTGTTGGCAGATTTCAGTGTGCAGCGTACAGTAAATGTTCATAAATTTAATATATTTATAAGCTTTTCTGTGGAGCTCATTGCTGTCTGATCTGAGAACCTCCCAGGCAGCTCTGCAGAGCACAGCACTGGTAACTCGAGCCTCCTTTACCGAGGGAGGGGATGCCACAGGGTGTCTGCTGAGGGCAGAGCACAGACCACATCCCGAGTCCTAGCCCAATGACCTACATGACTGGATCTTTCTCTTGGAGGTTCCTGTAGGGAAACACCCATGTCACTGAAGAACACACAGGTTTGCCTGTGAGCTGGCAGCAGGTGATGTAGATTTAATGCTTTCCAGCATGCCCTTCCTCTTTGCACGACCATCGAAGCAGAGAACCTTCCAGGTCATTTCCTTGCAGCTCACCCCACCACTCCTACAAAACTCAGTCTGATCACAGAGGATGCTGTCTGAGAGTGTCAACTTTTATGGAGCATATCAACAAATTATCACACTCCACATGAGCTCTGCCCAGCAGGACAGGAATCATTGTTTCCCCAGAAGTGAGGTGGCTGGGCTAGATCTTGCTTCCTGGCTCCCACCCCAGTGAAGGTTGGCAGGTGGTAGGTTGAGGATGCAGTCAACCACTCTGGCTGAGTAAGGTCTTGAAGAAAGAAACAGCAGTGTTCCAGCATCTAATGTTTTTTAAATAAAGGAGCAGAGATAAATTCTCTATGTCTTTAGAGCTGATTTCAGTGGAGTCTCTTTGCTCATTCCTTTCCCTGAAATTATTAGTAGCCCCGTGATCTCAGTGAAGTGGGAAAGCTCTGGCTGTGGCCAGTTCCCAGGGGTCTTTGTCCATCATCAGGAGAACAAAATCCTTGGCAGAGAATATCAAGAATATGCTCACCCTTGAGAAATGTTTGTTCATTTGGTTGGAGCAAGGAATAGTTTTTAAAGATGTGCACAGTATTTTTTCAGCCTCTTGCTAGGATCAGTTAATTTGACTTTGGGCTTGGAAAAAGCACGTGGCTTCTTGTAAAGCTGGCTGCTAGTAAGGACTGACACAGAAAAAATCTTTCTAGCATTTATGATGACTAGAGACAAAATAAGACAGACCACTGGGAAAAAAAGCTGAAAATCATTTTTGTTAGCAAGAAAATACAATTTAATAATGAAAAGCAACCACACAAATCTGCATGAAGTACTAAAATCAAGCATTTTGTCCTGGCTCTGGGCCACAGCCCAGCCTCTCCACTAATTGCTGCCACGATGAACATGAGCCCCCTGGTCATACAGAAGACATGGAAGATGTCCCTCCCTGTCCTGAAGCCAAGTCCAGAACAGTGCCAGTGACTGAGGAGAGTAAGAAAAGAGAGGAAATGGTAAATCTCCAGAGGTTCTCCCCCCTGGGCTGCTGGGCACTGCTGTACTGGGGGCTACAACTGGCCCCACCTCCTGGGGGTGGCCCAGGCGAGGCTGTGGGTTCATCAGGCTTATGCCCATTTCCAGGATGCCCAGGACCTGGAGCAGCCTGGCATTCAGCCATCCCTCTGCATCCTCAGCTGCATCTGTGGAGCAAGGACAGCCCTGTGGCAGCTGAGTTAAACATACAAGGCAAAAAGAGGAGAAAAACCCACCAAACAAACTATTTTCTGAAAATGTGCTGTGTAACCAATATTTACAGTACTGATTTAAATCCTGTACATCAGGTATGAAGATGGCAGTGGAAAAGGTTATGCAGCTTGATAGTCTGCTTGCTTTTCCTCAGTACTTTGGTTTTTGGCAGAATTTGTTTATATTTTTACAGTGACGAAATGCATATTTTTTCTTCTGAGTCCCACCTGTACCTGTTCATCCTCAAAGCCTCACTGTGACTGTCTTAACAGCTTTGAAAACAGATTTCTCACTTCGGGTTCTTCTCTTTATCTTAAAAAAAAAAAACACCAAAAAAAAAAAAATCAAAAAATCCCCAACCCAGCAATGAGTTTTTGACAATGAAACATGGGTTTTCCTGGGAATTTTTAAGAAGGAAAAAGAAGATCCCTTTTATTAATATTAGCAGTCAGTAACTAAAACCTACTTATCTATATGAATTCAGACAATTATGCAGTCAATGACTGATGTAAATAGTGTTGACAGGGCTAGTGTTTAAACCCATAGCCCATGACCTAGGTTTTAACCCCCTTTAAACAGGAACCAAGCTATAGTATCTCAAAAAAACTGGGTGTGATTGAAGGGGAGAAGAATTATTAAGAATTATTTCCCCAAAGCAGCCAAGTGAAAGAATAAGGTGTACCTGCAGAGCAGGTACTGCATTGCATGGCAAAAGATGGCTTTGTTAAACAGGGAGTCAGCTCCACCTTTTCTTTTTCCTCAAAGGAATGGAGAGGGAGGGTGAAGTGCAAGTGACTGGGAAGATGTGGGAAGCAAGTCTGTGGGGCAGCTTGGCTCCCTGCCTGGGAGATATCAATCCCCCTGGGCTGAGGAAGCTTTTGTTTGTTATGGGTTTTGCTTGTTTTATCTAGTTTTAATTGCAAAAGGTCTCCCCAGGCAAACGCACCTTCCTGCCTGCTGATGTGGTTTGTTCCTGCCTGGTTATCTCCTCATCCAACACCTGCTGTATCCTCAGGAGTGGGTGGAAGCCAGTGGGCATAGAGGAAGCAGCTCCAGCACCTCCTTCAGAGCCAGGATGCACTAAGTTATCTGGAAACAAGCAGCCTTTGCTTTCTGGTAGTGATTCTTGCTCCTGCTCTTTGCTGTGTGGGCTTCAGAAGCACTGACCAGCTCCTGACAGACACCCAAAGCAGCAAGGGGCCTTTGTAGGGCAAGTGCAAGCACACTGAGTTGGCACCTCTTCTCATTTTCTGGTTTTCTCCCTATCTCCAATTGAGGCTTCACGTGCCCCTCTCTGCTGACATTCAGTAAGCTCACCTCTTCCATCCTGAGTGGAAGTCTTCAAGGGCAGCTTGGATGGGGCTCTAAGGAACCTGGTCTAGTGGAAGGTGTCCCTGCCCATGGCAGAGTGATGATCTTTAAAGCCCATTCCAACCCAAGCCATTCTATGATTCTGGGGTGATCATTTCTCACTGGATGAGAAAGCAAAACCTACCTATGAATGGACTGGGCTCACGAGACACAGGGCTGGCATGAGCAGCCATATAAACCACAGTGGGGTGCATCTTGCCTGCCTGTTGGGGGTCTGGTGACTGCAGCACTAGATGCCCTTGCACTTCACCACTTTGCTCCGGGGAGGAGCTGCAGAAACAGCCCCCAAAAGCCTCTGCACATCTACAAAGGCAGTTTTGAAGGGGTGTTGTGCAAAAGGGTGATGTGCAATGCCAACGACCACAGTCTGCTCTCACATTTGCCTGAGTGCACTCGTTTCTTGCATCACTTCCTCGGTGTTAGATATGACTTCATATTGTGACATAGAGGCAAAACATCCCCAGTGACACCAAGCCCAGAACAGACCAGACAGACTGCTGGTGGCTCTGCAGCAAGTTCCTGTAACTCTGTGTACATAACTGAGACTAAACAGCAAAGAGCTGATAAACCAGGGAGGAAGCTACAACTGCTCACAGGTTTGGAAGGCCTAATTTTGGAGGAAATACTAAAGAGAAAAGTAGGAAACTTCTATCAGTCAATTAAATTTAGGGCATAAACCTGCTATTGTTTGAAAAAATAGATGGGTAAGAGAAAAAAGAAAAGGGATTATTGATTGAGAAACCCCAGACTAGTGGTATGACACTAAGAGAAAGCAGTATTTTCACAGAAAAAATGGTAAAGCCCTTGGTTTGTTTGCTTATGAAATCACCCAGCAAAGATCCAGCAACTTAGAGTGGACAAAACACTCAAAATGGAGTAATCCTCCATCAGCAGTAAGAAGGTTGGGAGGATTGAATACAGCTCTGTTTTATTGCTGAAACAGTAGAAAATCACATTAAGTTACTGCTAATTTATTTTAACTATAATATTCCATTTCCACTACTTTTGATTTCTCAGAAATTTCTGCTCTGGATTGAAACCTGTGATGATTGTTAAACCAAAACAAATTTTTTGTCTGAAACCTGAGCAAACCTTCCTTTTTGTCAGTCAAGAGAACAGGAGGAAAATAGGCACTTTTGCTGGTACACAACTGCACCCACACCAAAAGTGGTTGAAATGACATGCAAAAAGGTCTTCTGATGTGCAAGCATAACAGCATTTTTGGTGGGGGGTGTGTCTGGAGACAGAAGAAAGTGCTGAGTGCCTGTTTAAAGATCACAGGTGTTGGATCAGGTGTACTTGCAAGACACTAAAGCAGAGCCAAGAGATTTGTGTGGTTGTGCTGTGGGGGAACAAAGGGTGACCATTTTAACAGGATGATTTCCCAGCCATGAGGGAGTGGGCAGCAGTGGCACAGAACACTGGAGTACCAGCAGAGCTCACAGAGCACACGTGTGTTCACGGGCAGATTCACGGGGCAGAACAAGCATTTGTGGGTGAGGATGCCAAACAGACAGCATTTGCTTATGGTACTGTGCTTTCAGGATTTTAGCCTCTAAGTAAGACCTTAGGTATGGTTGCATTTTTTCCCCCTTTCCTTGAAAGAAAGGAAGAAACTTGGGTCAGTTCGTGATGAGGTAAGGGAACAGATTAAGTCTGCAGTGGGTTTTTCTCTCCCCTCCTTTTCTCCTGAGTGGCATAAAAAGGAGCCTCCATATTCCTCTCCCACATGCTGTCCTGAATTTCTCTCCTTTCCTCAACACTTAACTTTTTCTTGGAATGCCTTTACGTGCCAGATGACAGCAAGTTACTGTGCTAATTGCTTTATTCTTCAATAAGGACATTTACTATACCAAACTCCTACAATACTTATGTGTAAATTAGAATTTGGCCTTGGAACAGCCCTCTTTCAACAATTAAAAAGCTTTCTTGAATGGATAGCTTTATAAATTAAAAAGGCTTTGTCTTGCATAGGTTTTTTTCCCTTTTCCTTTCTTTTTACAGCATTAAGGATGCCTGTTTTCACCTTTACCAGCCAAGAGAAGACTAATAAGTCTCACAAAATTGCTCTTGTTTATGAATAAATCTGATTTCAGATCTATTCCATAGATATGGAATTATGGAGCCTGAGTAAAAATTCCCTTCTTTAAATCACAATGGTTTTCAAATACATAAGCTGAAGTTTTAGACAAATATTTATCAACCTGTCAGCTACTCTGAACAGGTTTGCAGCTGCATGGGAGCACCGAGAGCCACGGGGAATAAAAGAGGAACTTACCACTTAGTTCTTTTTGCCCAGAGAAGAAATGATAATTTTAGTTATACTTTGCTCGCTTGCAACAATAAAAACAAAACGAAGCCACAGAAGAAAACTGTCATGTTACACCCCTTCCATCTGGCCTGTGCTACACACCCACATATCCCGTCATTCTACAAATTAATCTTTCACACATTTTTAACAAAAAAAAGTGTTAATGTTATAGAAGAGAAAATAAGGTAAACAGAGAGCTGTGTAAAAATACATTAACATTAAAATATGGTGGCAGTTATGGATTTTCTTAATTGAATAGGAGAGTAAATATTCACATCAAATCAATGCCAATGGCATGCAAATTAAAGCTACATTAGGGCAGCCTTGATATAGGCATTACCATTTTTGACACTTCTGTGATTTAAAATAATGTGCAGACTTTATTCGTTAATTTTTTCCTCCCTTTTTTATGTTATTTTTGAGTGGGTAATTTGCCATTACAGAGCAAAATCCTTCTCCTGTGCCCTCTTATGTTACACTATCTTATTTTCTTCTCCTGCCTGGATGGTCCTGTGAACACTGGCTCAGTTTAATTTAGGGTTAATGTTGAAGCCTCCCCATGGCAGGACAGAGCTCTCGGAGCAGCTGCCCTCAGGCCATATCTGACCCCCCAACACAAACCAAAAACCTGTTGAAACAGTCTGAGGAAAAGTGCCTTTGATTCACCCTGCCAGGTTCTACAGGCATCCCCCTTTCCCAGCTCTGCACCTACCTCTCCCCTGAGATACTTCTTCCTTTAAAAGTTGCTTAAAAACAAAAAGGACCACAGAAGTGAGGCCCCCAGCACCCCAAAAAGGAGAAACCACTCAGGGGCTATATGGCTCCAGAGGTGAAAGTAGGAGTGTGAAACTTGCTGCCTGGCACAAAACCAAACCGCAGCGCGCAGGGAAGTGGGACTGGTGGATCTGTGTGGGACAGAGATGGAGGAGCACAGTGCAGGTGATGCCAGCACTGGGCAGTAGGAGCTGAACTGTGGTGCGGACTGTGCAGACATTCCCTGACCACCGGGAACGCCCCTGCCCCGCCAGGCAGCAGCAGTGGCAGACATGTGCAGCCTGCACTCCTTTAGCACTTCGCTTCATTTGGAAGCTTCTCTCTTCCCTGGCACTTGTTCAGTCCTCGTCAATCACTAATGTTTCTGCATGCTGTCTCCAGATTTTATGGAGATGGGTCCCCAGTCACACCACCGTGCCCCCAGAAGAAGTTCCGCGCACAGGACGGCTCGCACAGCGAGAGCCAGCACGAAGCGCTCTCCTCCTCCTCCTCCTCCTCCTCCTCCTCGCAGGGCAGGACAGGGGGCTGAGGGAAAATAAAGAGCAATGCTATGCCCCCAGTTTGACTGTCCACCCTCAAGCCATACTGACTCAGGAGGGGTCTAACTTCTTTTATAGTGTTCATACCCAGCAAAAAGCCCTAAAGCTTAAAAAAGACACAATGGAAAGAAAAATTTGAATGTTTCTAAGCACAATGTCCCAGTAAAAAGAGTCTGTGCTGGAACTCCTGTGACTCAATCCTATACAGAGCGAAGAGGCAACACTCAGGTTATCTTTCTACACTTCAATATACCCCAGGAAAAACAGGTACAAGTCATTTGCAGGGTCACAGTACCAGCATTACCTCTATGTCTCAGAAGTTGCTCTTCAGACTCCACACAAAAGTGGTTACAGTAAGGACAAAACTGCCACAGCTTAGGAGGTTTTAGCACAAAAGAGAGTCTGTGAACCTTTGCTTCAGAGGGCATCCACTAAATTGACCAGCAAGATTAGAACAGAGGAGTTTGTGAGGACCTTTTTCTGCTTTGTTCTGTTGAGCCCTATCTCGTTCACCAATGCTGATATGACTGGAGAGCAGGGGCACAGGGGCACAGGGGCACAGGGCATATGTTTTCAGTTTCAGTGAGCATCTTGTACCAAAGCAGAGAGCTCTGAAGGTTATCTCAAAGCTTCTCACTGGCACTGAAAACTATATTTATACACATAAACCAATTTCTTCCCCTTTACTGCCTAATTTCTTCTAACCTTAGGTTTACCTCTGACTCCCATTTTCTTTTTCTTTCTTCTCAACTATCTTTCCACTTCCCTCCTTTATCTGACACTTTTTTCTTCCCCATACATTCCCAGGTGGCTGGGGGAGGGGGGGGCATGTTGTTTTGGGGGCTTTCTTTTTTGTTACAGGGCAATAAGAGGACTTCAGAGTTACGACACCAGGTTGCCGAGTTCTTATAGCAGCCTGACACTTATTCACTGCCTGAAAAAAAAAATCCACCTCATGGTCCCATTTCTGCTTTTTAATCTGAAGAGCTGAGGGGATAAATGCCAATTTCAAAGACAGTTGGCTGTAATAGTTAATGTTTGTGCAACACTTCACATGTCTAACCATTGTATCCAGTCTTCACCACCAGAAAGATGCAGAGCTGCTGCCACTGCCTCCCAGACTGTCTGTGAGCGTGATGATTAATGAGCTCACAGCCCCATTTTGCTGTTGAAGTTAATGTTGCTTCCTGAGGGCAACACGCCTGATGAGAGAATTTGCAGCAGTCCATACGCTATATTGATTCAAAATGCCACTGTATGTTTTAATTAGCTTTTAACCATTAAAAAGTGGTGTTGGAAATTAAAATGGCACATATGCTTATGCAGCACATGCCTGTACCCAAAAGGTGAGCATTAGGTCGAGTTATCGACCGTGGGCTGAACCACCACTGGCAGTTAAACCCCATTTTTGTAGCAATTAATACATTTCCATGGCTTTTCTTTTTGTTAGCTTTATGCCAAATATCCACTTACATCTATTTTCAAGCCTTGAGGAATGCATTTTTCACCCACCCACGCTATCTTTTGAGAGTTATAACACGCTAGGAAAGTTTAATTTTGCAGAGCTGAGGTTTAAGAGCTAACGTGAGGGAGTGGGCTCTGCTCAGGCTGGTGAGAAAGTGATGTGTTGGGATGAAAGGCTGCACTGCAGCCCCTCCTTTGCACCACCAAAGAGTTTCTATCAAGTCATTGATAAGGTGCTCCTAATTTCCTACCTTGTATTGTACTTATCCTTCATCCTCTTGATGGCAAAGGGCTAGCTGAAGTAATATCCTGATCAGTAGGAGTCATTTTTGAGAGCTCATGGAGGACAAGTGGGGTATTTTTTCCTTAAAAGAGGTTGAAAAGAGAATGATGGTCCAACTATCAAACTTAATAATTAAACATATTAAAGCCACCTAGAAGACAACAAGGAGATGAGCATGGGTTCAAACTGATGACTCATGAGTGAAGCATGTTAAACAAATCCAGCTCCTTTCTGAAACTGGTTAAGGGGTCTTGAAAGAAGGGGAGGTAATCAACACTGTCTTGCCTTCAGACAGGCTGTTTGCCTTGCCCTGCTTGATGCACTTGTGACTAAACCAGGGAACATGCTCAAGACAGAGCTAATCAGTGGTGGCAAGAGTGGCTGAAAAGCCACACACAGCAGATCATTACCAAAAACTGGCTGCCAAACCAAAGGGCTATATGGAGTCCCTAGAAAGCTGACCTAGATTTGATACAATTCCTTTTTCTTCATTAATGATACAGATAAAAGGCTTAAAAATATAACTCTTAAGTTTGCAGATGAACCATCTTGGAATGAGCTGTGAGCACACTGAAGGAAAGAAGCATTCAAAATGGTCTTGGCACACTGGAAAATGGACCAAAAGAGCTGGGTACATGGCAATTAGGATGGAAGCAAAATGCTCTGCTTTGGAAGGAATAATAAATTGTGTACATGCAGGATCCATAGCTGGGGCATGGCCATGAAGGATGTGGACTAATTAGAAGATGAAAAATACTAAACACAACGTGAGAAATATGATGTACAAGGAACATGTAGGGCTGCTCAACCTAAAGAAGACAAGGCTGGACAAGGTACAATGGCTGGCCTCCAGTACATGAGCTGTTAATGGGCAAAGGAAATAAACTCTTCTGCATGATCACTCTGGGTTGGATGGTAGAAAGAAGCTTCCTACAATACTTGCAAGGGGACACCAGGAAAGGTATTCTCTCTGGAAAGGCTAATGGAGAAGTGGGAACAATTGCCTGAGAGGATGGTGGGGTCTCTTTCACTGGAGATTTCCAAAAACAGGGTGGGCCAGCATTAGCCAGAAACAGCCCAGATACAGATGATCCTGACAGCGATCCAGGCAGGGAGATGAATTACATGACCTCCTGAAATTCATTCAGTCCTATTTTTTTTAGATTTTATTTCTATATTACCCTTGGGAGGTACAGAACTACTTTGTGCCTCAACTCCACACCCATGAAACAGGAGCATTAGTGTCCAAATTAAACAAACCAACGAGAATCATTTGCATTGAGCTTGGCTGTCTGGTTAATCACTTGGAGTTTGCAGCTTATACAATGTATCATCTGTGCCTGCTTTATCATCAAAAGCAGATATTTGCCAATCATAGTGGGGAGAAAATCTGACATTATTGTCATGACTGAATGCTCTTAAATGCATTTAAAGCTTTGCAGACTAGTTGGCTGTAATGTATATTTAAAAATCTTGAAACCAGCAAAAGATCAGATTGAAGAAGAGAGAAAGACGGTAGAACAGTGACACTGTGCAAGTAAGTTTAAATAAAGAATCTTATCAAATCTACTGACTACTTGTTCACATCTGTCCAAATATAACTTATGCCATATGTCCTACTATATAAGTCAGCTTGGAGGCAGGACACTTCCCTAAGCAGCAATTCACTTCCTGAGTCTGCTCTATCTTCAGGAGAATAAAGAAGAGGGGGAAATGATACATCACAGAAAAATCTGAGAAACAAACAAAATAACCTTCTAAAAGCTTCTGGGAAGTAAAAATCCTTTCTTTACCCTATCATTCAGGTTAGCTGAATCTTTTGCCTTCTTGTATATTAGGAAAGGTATCACACCTGATTATTACCATAAGCTGCCTGTGAGGAAATCAGACACCTCAGTTTTACTTCACCTTTTCACTTTGTCAAGGTGGCAAATACTGTCCTGCCAGTCACCTCAATGACCATCCTCCCATCATGGAAACACAGCTTTTGACAGCCACCTCTTGGGTCAGACTCCCAGGTACAGCCAGTCAATCCCTCCACCTTGGGTCTCCAAGGGCCTTGGTGCTACACCAAGAGCAGGCTGGGGAGGGGAGACCCAGCCCTGCCCAGCCATGGGGCTTCTCAGCACAAGGCTTCCTGATGGGAGCTTTCAGCTGGTCAGATAAAAATATCATCAGTGAAATCCTGTTTCAGATACCAAAAGCCTCCTTATGGCTCTAAGAGTTTAATTTTCATTTAAAAGTCAATAAATAGAGGCATAAGGGTTTAAGATGAATTATGCAAGCCCTTTAGCCATAGCCATTACATTCTGCCACAAAAATGAGCTGCTGTTCTCACTTTGTTTTATGGGCTCACTGTAGCCTGTTGTTATTGTAGCTGCCAAATAAAAACCAGCAAACCATGCAAATGAAAATATAATCTTTTATGATCTCATAGTCTTCGGATAAACTGGTATGTGCAGTTTTAGAGAAGGGGTTTCTTCTGCAGTCTGTAGTGTTATGCCCCTGTCCTGTGAGTCTTTACAAGTGGAGAGCAGTAGTGGCTTTTTGATCAGCTGCTCTCCCATCTCCAACTGCAGCACTGTCACAAGCTCAAAGGCAAGGAAAAACATAATAGCTTCCTCTAGATATGAAGAAAGGGTGGATTACAGGTCTTTTCATAAAACTGAAAGTCCCTCTGCTTTAAAAATAAAAGATTTGCCACCTCTAACTTCTCTCAAGCCTCTTCATCCCCTGACAGCAGCACATAGCCCACAACTTGCTAGGAGTCATGTGTTTCCCGAGGGTCTGTCACCCAGTAAATGTGCCAAGAGAGAAAGCCATGTACAGTAATCGAGACAGTGAACAGCAGCTGAAGCCAAGTGGTAAAAGCACAAGACTCCACACAGAAATACCTGGGACAAAATGTGCACCAGTACACAGAGAGAGAGAGAAAGAGAGAGAGAGAGAAGAAGATGGAACCAGGTCAGGGGCAGGGTCTTACTCATGCAACGAGAAAAACAGGAATGTAACCATGAGTTAATGTGTTTTCAAGTTAATTACAGCAGAGCATCATATCACTGGCAGAATATTGAGAATAAGAGCATGTGGACTAACATGCAACATTTAGTCTGTAACTTTTTCACCCAGAATTGATATTCAGAGCTTGTCTTTTTCACCTTTGCAATGGCTTGTCTCTTTCTTTTGTCTGTCTCGGTTTATTTTCATAGTCACATTCACTGGTGATAACATTTTATATTTTGTGCTTCCTAGTGGGAGCTATGCTGGATGCTGACACCCACTCTTGTGCAGAGATTTTTGCATATTTTTTTTTCCTCTTCCACCCGTTTTACACAAGATGGTAACATATGGCCTTGGGTGATTAAATGATTTAGTGAATGAACTGAGCAGAAAGAGCAGGCTGATTGGAAGAAGACAGCTTCTGTTTAGGCATAAATGTCTTTGTAATCTGTAATGATAGGAAAGAAATTACAGAAAAAGAATAAAATTTAACAGAGTTTTGGCTAAACATTGTATTTTTCAAGTCTGCTTTAAATATAGTGAAACAATAGTATAGAGGCTATTACTTATTTTGTTTCTACAGCATGTCCTTGTAGAAGGGGCACCCCACAAATATACACAGAAGTCTATACCTACACTCAGCATATAAAGAGACAAAAATTAAACCAATGGTTTTGTAAAACTAAGTTGCCCTTTTATTTATTAACTTCTGAACAGGGCAGCCCTACAGAATTGGTGTGGACCACCACACTAGCTGAAAGGGCTTCACACCTTCTAACTTTCTCAGAATTACTCCAACTACAGTAACCAGTTGCACCCACACGACCTCAGCAGGAACCACAGGAGGTTTTGTGAAAGGAAGACATCTGGACGCCTTCTGAGCAGTCCCACCCAGTACACCTCTGCCACTGCAGGGACTCAGAGCACAAATAAACCACCACTCCCATCCTCTGCCTTTTGGGGCATCATGACTGGTGACTCTCTTGTGTTTTAACTCGAGGTTTCAGTGTTTGCTATGTATCTTTGGGTTAACACCTACGTGTTCTCGTGGGCGTGCAGCGGCTCCTGGTGTACTTCTGTTCTGAACTGAGCATCTGTTCGTGCTTGGCTGGGGTTGTGGGGGGCTGGACTTCAGCAGCCAGGTGTTCCTAGGCTGGAAATTTGAAGCCTTTGAATTCAAAAGAAGAGGTCTTTATAGAGAAAACATCTCAATTCTGCTTCCAGTGACAGTGTGCATATCATTAACGGTCAACAAACCAATCCAACCGAATTCCAGTTCCACCCACAAGGCCAATTCCATCCTTTATGACCAAATTTTTATGCAGAGCCTTGAAATTGTTTTGGGACATCAAAGAAATCCTTGCCCTCAATATCAATCCCCATGTGAAGCAGAAGCTGTAGCTTAAAACTAGACAAACCTATGCTCCAGGAAAGGACATCTGGACATAAAGAAAGTTTATCAGTGATGTCTGTCCTCAGCTTGTAGTGTGAATGTTGGAAGCCACCCTGGTGATAAACCTCAGTGCAGGGCACTCCTTCTCCTGCATGTGAGAGCATTTGAGATGAGAGAGGAGGTTTTGGCCCACATGGTAAGAAAAGCTCTTAGATGAGTACATCCTGATGCTTATCCAGCATAGTTAGGGCAGATAAGAATTACTGATCCTGTCAGCCTCTGGCACAAAAACCTGCACATTTAGCCAATTCATGCAAAGGCTGTATTATATTACCTTGGCACTTCCTCAGCACTGGTTCCCCAGAGAGAAAACTCTGTTCCATGGTGACATCAGCTGAACCTCAAGTGTGATGGCAGCTTCAAAAACGACTTAATTTTTACTTTTTCTGAAAACCAGACTGCCACCAATTAAGTTACACTACAATGAAAAAAAAAAAGAAAAAAACCCAAAGCAAGAGTGCCATGATCATAAATCCTAATTTTCACTTCTGTGGGATACATAAAACTGGGGATATTTTTTCTGCTTTACCTCTAGTCCTATTCATCAAAACTTTCTGGGAGGGTTTTAATACACCAAGAGGGTACCCTTTTTCCATTCAATGAAAACAGTAGTAATGCACATGGGTGGCAGTAGACAGTTTGAAATAACCTGTAAGGCATAAACCTGGGATATTTGTTAGCAGACAAGCAGTTTCCATTGTCAATTTCTTTTTGCCATGGAGAACAAAATTAATGGAATGTACAGTAATTAGCACAGCACTACTCTACAACTTGAAGAAAATGTAGAAAACTGTGTTACAGTAGGTATAAGTATTAAGGACCAGATTTTCATCTGGTTCTGCAGTACAGCTGTGTTGTGTTAGCACCCAGATCTCCTGCTCCAGACCCAAATGTCTCAGAGGCACTTTGAGCCTTGTCAGCTCGGGCTCTTCTGCTGGGCTGTCCTCAAGAGGAGTTCCCAAGAGCGGAAACACAAGCGACGGACACTTTCAAGGCTCGCAGGCACAGCTGGCATCTGCAGGGCAGCTCACGACATACTAAAGAATCCTGAGCAGCAGCAAACAGTACTGGGAGGTTCACCACACAAAGTGTGTTGGAAAAGCCGCCAGGAAAGCTCGGTGCTCTCAGCTCAGAGGCAGAAGCCGGGAGGCTCTGCCCGAGCTGCAGGCGCTCCTGTGCTGCAACGTCAGCATTGGTTATGAGCCAAAGGCCTTCAGGCCTCCTTGTTGCCTGGAGGATATAAATGAAAGTCAGCAAGTGAAAAGGTGCAAGAAGTGCAAAATTGCATCATGTCTTTCCAAACTGCGTTTGTGAAGTAATGAGACTCATTCCTTTCCATGCTATATTGAGATCGTTTTTGTTTTCCTTGGCTTATGAATGTTCTGAGCTCAGTTTTCTTACAGTATCTTGGGATGCCTGAGGTGATTTATAAATATGTGTAGAGACCAGGTGTACTGCCAGATGTTTATGTCCCTTTACAACAAGGCTTTGCCATCCCTTCCAATGGAATACCCATCTTATATTATTTTTTCTAATAGAGGATCAACTGGACTATTGGGTATTTGTGAGTTTTCCCTCTGTGGTTTTTTTCCTTAACTCACTTTCTATCATCTTGTTTCTATGTTTATAATAATGCTAAGTCTTTAAACCTCTCTAAGTACCTCTGAAAAATATTAGAGTTCCTTTCACATTAAAAAAAATCCCAGACAAATGTCAACAGTTCCAGGTTTAAATCAATGAAGTCTTACTCGCTGCCAAAAAAGATTTTTAATCTTAAAGTGTTACCTACACTCACTTTTCCACTGTTTCTCTCCATCTCCTATTTAGAAATAGTACAAAAAGTGCTTTATTATAATAGCTGTATAAATGGTAAATGCAGATCATTCTCTTAAATACAACTGTAGTAAGAAATAACCTGCAGCCTCAGGGTGAACCAGTATGAATACACAAAAAAAAAGGAGTGATTTGCTGGAGGTCATACAACCAAATGATAGAATGGAAAAGAAAACACGACCTGATTTAATTAGGAGTCAGCATTGTAAATACTGGCTGAGGGACAGTAAATTTTTTCTCAGTACATCTTGAAACATAAAGAGGCAAGTTCTTGTATATGAAGAGGAAAAAATAAATTCTCAGACTCTACGAACAGTAATTAAATTAAATTTTATTTAACATTTATTTTTAAATTTCAAGTCCTGTAAAAGTCTGTAAGGATCTGGGAAAGTCCATTTGCTAAATGTCCTCTTTAGCCAAGAAATTCTTTGATTTTTTTTCCCATGAAGCAGACTCATTTTTCAAAGAGTTTTGTATTACGAAAATGACTAAACTGCCTCCCTCAGTAGAGCTGTACTTGTATAAGTAAATATTCACAAACTGAGGTCTTACTAAGCAACCTGGAGCAGCTGGTGAGATGCCTTACACTAGGAAGCAAGAGGCAGCATGAAGTTTAGACATCTAGGACAACACAGGTAATATAATAATTTCAGGCACATTCACTGGCAGTGAGAATATATATAACTGCATAAGTTATTTGTATATTTTACATGAAAAAAAAAAACAAGCAAACAAAACTTTAGAACTGTTTTCAAAAGTATTTCCTGCTAAAATACTTTCAACGTTTATTTTTGCAATGGAAAAAAAAGCAGTTCAGTAGCTATAGGGAAGATGTTCAAGAAATGACAGGCAGCAGGGAATACAGTACTGATTTTTCTCAGATGAAGTGATTATTATCACTGAGGAGACAATCAGGAAACATGAGGAGTCAGCATCTCAGCTGCTGTATCCTGAAGACAAGGACAAAATCCTATCAAGTTCCAGCTATAATGAAACGTGGAACGGGATGCCAATGGAAAAAACACCCAAACTCTTGATGATGGAATTGTATCAGTACCTAAGAGTGACTGAAAGTTAATAATTAAAAAATTCCTCACCTAGTGCGAGCAATTAGTTCCCTGAAGGATGGAGTGAAAAGTGTTTTCTTTTGTAATATAAATATATTTTATGTTTTCATATATGTATGTAATGCTTGAAGCATATGGACACCTAGATGCTAGCTGCTGCTGTATACATGGCAGTGCTGTCAAAGCAATTAGGCACAGCTAGAACTCAGAATGTTTCCCCAGAACAGTCTCATATTGCTGAAGAGACGAAGCACACGCTCCCAGCTTTTAGATCGACTCAGTTTTGGCTATTAATACATAACTGAGCTCTTTCTCTTTAAACTCCAAGTCTCTGTTGTTGCTCCTCGTTTTCTTTAACACACTTCTCGATATTACCCCTCTACCTGAAAGCGAAGGGGAGGTGGGGAACCACCCAAATCCCCTTGGATTAGGGAGACCTTAGCCTTCCAAGCTGGCCTCCACTGCCCTACCCGAAGGCCCATTAAGCCGTGGGACTCTCCAGAGCCGCTGACCTCAATCTGCCCGAGAGCCAGGAGGGCTGCGGAGCTCTCCCCGGGCCCCAGCGCTGCGGGACACACACACTTCCCGAAGGATGGCAGCTCCTCACCGCTGCCCCTCCGCGCCGGGAGCACCAGCGTCACCCACAGCAGCGGGGGAGGCAGCTCAAGGCAGAGCCCTTCCTCAGAGGAGAGAAGCCAAAGCTCCTGTATTCCTGTCAGGAATTCGCAGCTGGCTGGTGCCAAGCAGGGAGAGAGGCCAGGGCACAAACCACAGAATTGCAAACGTAAATATTTATTCTCGCATCCAAAGCGCCCCAGCCACACTGGGCACACCCCTGAGATTTTGCTTTGGGGGTTTTACACACGGGTATGATATGAATCACCTAATTACCCACTGGGGCTTATTCCTAATTATCAATCATAAATGTGGCAGGGCAAAGCTACTCTATTTCTGTACATCTTGCAGCACCATCCATTGGCATCCTTGTGATTTAATCCAGATGTTCCTGCAGCCAACTTCTGCAAAGTTAACAAGCATCAGCAACTTGGACTTTCTCTCAGATACGGATCCCTCGGTGAGTTTTGGCAAAAAGTTTCCTTATCTTAGTCGACCGTGTGTTCTTAGCAGGGCCAGATGACGCCTTGAGAGAAGGCTGCGGTACGCACTACACACATAAAGGGCGCACACATAAAACCATCCAAAATACACCAGTAAGGCTCTTGCCACTGATGATGCTCGGGCTCAGCACTTCAAGGCTCCAGGAGGCAGCGCCCAGACGAGGGAGCAGAGCACGGGGGGAAGCGGGAGCACATGAGGGAGTAGAGCACAGGGGGCAGAGGGAGCACACGAAGGAGCGGGGGCACACGGGGAAGCCGGAGCACACGAGGGAGCAGAGCACAGAGCGAGAGGAGCACACGACAATCGGAGCACAGAGCGAGCGGAGCACACCGCTCCGGGGCTCCGGGGCTCCGGGGTTCAAGGGCTCCGGGGCTCCGGGGCTGCCCCGCTCCGGCCGCTCCGGGCCCGCCCGGGCTGCGCCGCACCTGCCGCCGTCCCGCTATGCACCGC
>VZRX01002830.1:82917-120932 GCA_013398075.1 Notiomystis cincta
TCTGCTTTTGTTTAAAATTTGATCGCCTTAACTACTGTAAACATAGCCTATTTTTGTGCTTAAGATACTGAATGGAAAACTCCATTGTGTATTGCTGGACTGTTTTGGAAATATTTGGTCAAATGTGTGTTAATTTGGCTGTAATGGCATTTAAAACAAAAAAAAAAGCTGTGAAAATGGCCTTGGAGCGTTATCTTTAGTTACTTGAATAGTTTCTAGGTTTAAAACTACATTCTTTTCTTAAGTTAGAAAAGACAATCAGTGTCTGAGGAAAATGGACTTTCTCTTGGATTTTTTTGTGGTCCTCGTGAGTGATTGCTTTTTTCCTTTCCTTAGTTTCACATTCTTCTTTTGTTCTAAAACTTAGACTGACATCTAGCTTTGACAATCATAGTATGTTTTATTTTCCTGAGGAGGGAATAACTTATAATGCTGTTTAGTTTTGTACTATTGGTGTGTTGGTGAATTTTTAAACTGTGTGCTAACTGCAATAAATTATATGAACTGAGAAATCAATTCCCTTGTCTTTTTTCCCTCTTTTAAATTATAGTTATGGAGTATTTTTTATATTGTGTAACTTTATTACTTTTGTACAGACTTCTATTGCTAACTGTGTATGGAATATGTTTTCAGTATGCTTTTGGGCACTTTGTTGCTACCATACATATTTACATCTCACTTAACATTTAAAAAAATTAAATGCTTGTGTTTTGAAAGCATTTCTCTGTGTGTAGGTCTCGATCATTATGTAGAGGTATTTTTTAATAATTTTTTTTTTTTTTTTTTTTTTTTTTTTTTTTTTTTTTTTTTTTTTTTTTTTTTACTTCCCCAAAGACTTTTGCAGAAGCAATCTATTGAATTCCAGAAATTCTGCTACCATGCAAATATCTGTGCAGGCACACAATTCCCTTTGTAGGCTTAATTTCACTCCAAGGAGCTCTCTTGGGCTCACTCTCTTATATATCAGTCTCTGTGAGAACAGCAGAGCAGAAGGCAACAACTTAATCTGAAGCATTGGCCGGGTACTGACTGGCTGTCAGTGTTACAGTAGGCAGTCAAAATGTCCAAACTACTGGTAACACATCAAAGCTGTCTGGACTACAGAGGAAAATTGAAATAATCCTAAATCTTTTGGGTATTTCTCTTACAGGCTAAATGTTTCTCTAAAAAAAAAAAAAAATTAAAAAAATAAGCTTAGCAAAACCTTTGAAAAAGACCTGGTTTAGATGCTTGTTGCAGGATATACCCAGAATTCTTGTTTGAGGCTGCTCTGTCCTAGGAACGAGACCAGCACTGCGGAGCCCAGTGGGAATACGAAAGTAGAGCTAAATTAGAAGGCTGGAACAGAGACAGCAGGGCCAATTTGATGGGGGAAAAAATACCTTAATTTAAACATTCCATTACACTTATCATGTGCCTAGGTACAACTCGAGTTGTGCAGTGACCAAGTGCATCACGGTGCCTTAAGTTATTCTGCTTATCTTCCTCCATCGGCAGCAATTTGTATGTAGCCAAAATGATCTTTTTCGCTGTTTTATTCTTTATAACAATTTTCAATCATCGTTTGCTGTGTTTGCGGTGTGGGTTTTTTGTGTTATTAGAGATATTTTGAAAACATTTCCTTCTGTCAATGCTAGCATCTCCGGTTGCATAGAATTCTCTGTTTTCTAGCAGCAGACCTTTTCTGTAGGCTTTCATATGGCAGAATATTATGTGTAGTTAAGATGGTTTTAAGTATCGTCAAGACTGAAAGACGGCTAATATTGCAGTGCAGAAATCTGTGCAGCTGAGGAGCTTTGGCTGTGGCTCCAGGCAGATTCACCATTTGTTCTCCAACATTAAGGTTTTCAAGGATTGTAGATTCCCAAATAAAACTAGACTTAGAAGGAGTCCTTCTTCAGAAGGGAACGGAAAACAAAACGTAGCTGTTAGTGCCAAAATAATTGGAAATACTCTTTATACTTGGAGGTTTCTGTAGAGATGGTTTGTACGTGTGCAGCACACACTTGTGGCCGTCAAAGTGTTTCCTCAATGAAAAGATGAAACGTGTCCTCTCCATAACGTTTAATGTACTGGCTTACCTAAATAGCTGTAGCATTTTTTCTTTTTTCTTCTTCTTATTTTATTTTTTTTAATACAGTCCCTAGATAATGGAGCATGAATAAGCATTTTATTTGGCTTGAGGATATTGCGGTAACAGAATCGTCACCGTTCCTGTTGCCATGATGGTTGAAGGCAAGGCGCGGGAATGGAAACCACGCTCTAAACTTCACGGGTTCAGACAACTTCCTCTGGCCAGTGATAATCACCACTTTTTAACTGTGAGTACTTCTAGACTGACTCACAGGGACAGTACTAAATATATAATTTGGCTATTTTTTTAATTACTGCCTGTAATAGCCTAATACTCGTTTCGTTACAAGTGTTTGCTCTGAACTGCAGCTTAGGGTTTTGGTGGGACAGGAGACTTTTGAACCAGGCACAGCATTCTACAGACCATCTGCTTACTGAGATCAGTGTGTATTAGGTGCAATTTGAAAAACTTGGTAGGAGTTTAAAACAAAACTTTCTGGCCAAGGAAGGGAAGGGATCCTCATTGTTTTTCCTGCTCTCCTGCCTTAGGGTAAAAACGAGTGCCAAACAATCGCATGTACTTCTGTTGACCCTAAGTGAAGCCAGTATATTCCCTCAAAATTTGCACTGCCTTGTTGGAAGCCTCAATAAAATTTTAAAATTAATTTGCAAAGCTACGGATTCCCTTTTGCCCCGTGCTGGCTCACCTGCTCGGGCCGGGCACCACCGTTTTCTCTCCCTGCGACAGCGTAACTCTGCTTTCCTTCTACAGATAATGGAGCAAGTGATATGTTGGTGGTGGACTGACTGCCTCCCACCTCCCCCAGCTGAATCTGCAATAATCAAATGCTCTAACTTTTTAATTGATTCCTAATAAACAACTTCAAAAATTCATTTTTCCAGCCTACTCAAAAACGAAACCCTGAGCCCCCTGTTTTATGATCAGCGGTGCTGCAGCAATTTGTAGCTGAGGCAAACTTGGAATGGGAGAAGATTTCTACCTGTTCCCTCCCCTCACTTTGAAGCAATGCAAATTCCTTTAGAATGAAGGTGAAATTCATTTCAATCTGCAAAAAAATTAGAAAACTGATCTTAAAATGTTGTCATATAATTCTCCGTGGCCAGGTTCTCAAACTTATACGTTATTAACAGTATTTGTCCATGTGATTTCCAAACTGAAATATATCCAGAGTATGGGCTTCTATTGAAGAAATCTAACCAAAGCATTAAGGTTTTCTTACTGGCACAGTAAATTTGAATTTTAACAGAACTATCTTATATTTTTAAAGAGAGGGAAAAAATGCACGAGTCTTTTGAGCTCTTTCAAAATATTCTACTTTAGGAGTCCTGTGAAAATTTTGTAACTCTTCATTCAGATTTTAATTGTGTCATTAAATGTAGTGAGTTTGGTAGTAAAAAATATTTTCTAGATGGTAAGAGAGGAGTTCATCCTTTTATTTGTGTGAGTGTTTTTGAACTGAAGATGGAAATGTTCAGTTTTGGAAATTTGCTGGCAAATGTGGACAGACAGAAGAGGAAGAGTCCTGCTTCTTGCAATCTACAGTCAGCACTCCTGCTAGCGTGATAAAATTCAGCTAAACCTGCTAATGGGTCTTACCAATGCGAAATGGACCTTTTTGGAAAGGTTTTCGATTTTGTTCTCGTGGGCTAAAAAAGAAGTATTGCTTTCAACCAATTGTCAAACTGAAATTCTCGTGGTGCAAATAATGAGCAGCTTTACCCAGCGCTGCCGGAGCAGGAGAGGGGAGAGCCTCCTGCACAGCCAGGCAGCGGGAAAGCCAAAGGTGCTACAGGCTCAACTCTGCCAGTGACAGCAAATGCTGCAGAGGTTTCCAGTGACAGAGATGTTTGCAAAAAAAAATAAAACCCAAATATACTTCTTGTTTTCAAAAATAATCCATGTTTGAGCTGGAGCATTTCTCTTACATTGGACCTTCTTGGGTTAGTCAATTTTTCCGACTAACTGAACTCGTTTAAGTTGTCTGCTTATTATCCTCAGGTTCATTTTAATTCAGTTTCTTGCTTTCAGGCTTGTTTTCCTTAGAAGACAGTCACTCCACTAATACACCGCTGTCTTCGTGCAGAATGGACACAATTTTTCATTCTTGATAACTCCTTAACATCAACCATTTGTAGCAGGGGGACACAAGTGCTCGACCCTGTGTAAAACCGTCCTCTCACTGGGACTGACTTCGTGCCTCTCCACAGCTCTTACTGGGGAGACAAATTTTCTTTTCTTTTAGAGACATTACAGCCTGGCTTTAGCAAGATTTTGCTTGTGGCTGCCAAGGAGAAGGAAGGTATGCAGTCCAGCCTCAGAACCGAAATTAACGTGTGATTGGGTATTTTAGGGATTGCAGGAAACAAGTAAATGTTTGAATGCAAAATACAGCTGGTGAATATTTTTTAGGACATTTTAATGTGCACCGTTCTTAAACTCAGTGTTGTGCTTTAAAATGCATATTGTGTATGAACATATGTGTGTGCATGTGAAGAAGTAGTTAAAAATAGCTTGGTAATTTTTACTTAGGTGTGCACCAAAGCTGTAGCCTGAGTAATTCCTTAAAGATCTTTAGAAGACGTGTTGAGTGTTCATACGTAGCAGCCAACACGGTGTGGTCTTGTGCAACCTTGCTTGTGATTCCTGCAGTTATCAGTGCTAATCTGAGCACCAAGAAGGATTTTTTTATGCCACGTCCAGAACATGCCAGATAGGGATTTACACAGCACATCCCCAGCCATAACAACCTAGTGCATGAAACCCAGCTTTAAATTAGTAAAATATTTAAAGAGCAAGTTACATGTACATGATGACTTCCGAAAGGATTTAACTGGTAAAGCAATATGTTACTGCCTCAGTACTACAGGAGGTATATTAAAAGGCTTTGCTGTCTCAAAACAGCTCCACGGCAGGGTATTTGCTCTCTGGATGTAAATCTAGATAGGGATTTAAATATTTCTCTCACAACCTTCCCAAAATACAGTTTGGTGAAGTCTTATTTTTATCTATTAAGAAAATAAAAACTAGTCTCGATGCTGTATTTTATGCTTTTGTCAAATAGTCTTCAATTTTAGCATTAAAGCTATTTTTTTAAACTTTTGGATGTGTTCCCAATATACATTTTACAAATTTTTTTTTTACAATTTTAAAAATGTACTTTATCTATAAATAAAACTCCTCGAAACTGATAGAGGTTTATCATACAAGATATAATTTATTTTCAACTACATTTGCCATGTATTCACACTTAGTGAGGATTCATGTTGAGATAATTTTGGAAATTCATACCAAGATAAAAAATATAGTTAAAATCTTAATGAAACATATTCTGTCTTCATAGGCTATAGCTACCAGGTCTTAATTTTCTGTAGCTTATTCTCTCTTTTTTAAAGTAGTTTGACTGGCACCATGTATCCAGAATATGATTTCTGTTCATAGATGATTTTCAGGCTTAAATACATGACAGCTTGAAAACACTATAAATACCAGTATTTCATTATTTCAAATGACTGAGTGACTTTTAAGAAAAATCCGTGGTTTAATGAGCTGAGACTAACTAGGCAATTCTTAATTTTTGGAGAAATGAAGAGTTGTACATCTCTGTATTAATTATGAGGATATAATTTAATGAACACAGGAACACTGGGCTCCCTGCTGACAGACAGACCAACATACCTCTGCAAGTGTTGGATAACTCATTGCAACATACTTCCGAGGTTTTTCTCAAGACTGCTGCTCAATACTTAAAAGGAAAAGCTCCTGAAGCACAAGATGAACCCAAAGTTGTGTTTTGCCCATTTATTGTGATAAACATAAATTATTTCTTTTTCGTTAATGATTGGAAAAGTCTCGCAAAAACAAAACTTAAAAAAAAGGTGAGGAAACAAATGGTATATAACAGTATTTCACTTAGGAAATCTGTTATTCTTAGGCTAAATTTGGATCAAGAAACCCATGCATTTTAAAAATCTCGGTGAAGAAACCTTTTATGCCCATAGCCAGTAGTTAAAAATGAGGCTAGATCAAGCTTTTTTCTTTTTTTTTTTTTTTTTTAAGACTGCTAATTTTAATGTGCTCTATTATTCTCTCTAATCTATAACATGAAGTTTACAGCATGAAAGAAAAGGTGGGATTCCTGCTGAGCAGAGAAAGTACAGCAGAGCCGTATTCCCCTCGCAGCCGAGGGTGTGGTGTCGGGGTGAGGGCACCAGGCAAACACTGGGGATGTTTGTGGGGCCGAGCCAGGCGCTGCCCGCTCCCTCCCGCAGGACGGCCGGGGGTCAGCACCTTGTGGCAAACGGCGCCTTCATCCCCAAACACCAGCAGGTTTGTGGGCACGCTTCTGCCGCAGGGATTGAAAACGCCTGGAGCGATGCTGCTGGGAAGGCGCTGGATAACGCGGATTCAAACGAGGCGTTCGAACAACTGCGCTCACGCTTTCTCAGCTGAGAATGGAGATGGGAGTGCTCCCTGCCTGCCCTGGGCCAATGGATGTGCAATTCTCAGAAGTACTTGATGGTATAATCTGATTTTAAAGTGTTGTACCCTGAACTAGGAACGCTGCTGGGCGGTCTGGAGCTGGATACCTGGGTGCTGCACTGCGATGTATTTAAAAAGAAGCATGACAAATGTAAGGGTCTGGTCTCCCAGTCCTTCCTCGTGGAATGTGAGCCTGAGGGCGAGCGGAGGTGTTAAGATTTGGGACCTACCTGATGTGAGCTACATATGAGTCACCCTCAAGACAGTGAGTAGATGACTAGCGCTCGTCCTAATGTTAGCCTTCTATTTTAGGTTGATGCTCTTCAGATTCAGGGCTCCACCACATAAAAGCACGACCATTTAGTGGTTTAGGATTATTTTTTTTTTTTTTTAACAAGAGCCTTTGATAGGTCCTACAGTTGTTCATAGCTGAGCCAGATCCTTTCAGTCCAAAACTGCCTGCATTAATGGCAGGCAAAATTTTGCTTTTGGAAATACCCAGCTACTTTGGGTAGCTATTGTTACTTCCAGAGCAGGGTAGGAATATGTCCAGAGTGGAAAAAAATTATTTACAAAGACATCAGTTTACCATGTATTGCTAAAATTTAATATTGATGCTCACCTTTTGAAACAATCTTATCTCCTTTTATTTAGAAGAAGGATGATGAGCCCGTGCTTTGCACTGTGGTGGGAAGAGAGGCAACATCTGTAAAGAATGGCTTTTTCTTTTTTTTTAGAAGAGGGATAAGCACATTGTTAAAAGAATGAAGGAAATTACAGAAAAATGAGGTTTAAGGGAAAGCACATGTTGAAAGACAGAGCACATTAATCAGGCTATGGGAATGAGAGGTATAAAGACTGTTTTCTACACCACTTTGATTCTTATTAAGGACAAAAGCATTATGAGTTTTTTTCCTTTTTTATGCTGGCTTTTAGGAAGGAAGCAATATACCACTGCAAGGTTGGGAGCCTCACTCCTGGTGCAGTCCTGGAGGATGAAACATTTTTAATTCATCCCAAAAGCTTCTTCTCTTTTTTTTATTTTGAACAAAGAGAGGAAAATCTCCTCCTCATAACTTTACAGATGTCAGAATCACAGTTTTGAAGCCCACACTTGAAGTCTCATTGTTGAGGCAGTGCAAGACCCCATCCTTGGAGCAGAGGTCCCTGGCTTTCTCCCGCCCTCCTGCTGAATGAGGCATTGGGAGTGGCAAGTCCGTGGCCAGTGTTGCTTGGTAAAATGATGTAGCTCATTCAAAGCCACTGAACTTATTGAAGAAGGATGAAAAAAATTAAAAAAAAAAAAAAAAAGGGAATGAAAGTCATCAGTGAAAGTCATGTTTNGAAATCATTTTGAAAGGAAAAAAAAAAAAAAAAAAAAAAAAAAAAAGGGAATGAAAGTCATCAGTGAAAGTCATGTTTTTCCTGAGGCTGGAGGCAGGGTTTGATATTTCAGAGTGTTTTCATCACATCTTCTGTGCTACCTCTCCAGCCCCTTTGTGCACCATGTTTGATGCCTGATGTTAGGCTTGGCTCCGCGCCTTTCTGCTGTCGGCGGATCCGATTTGAACGCGTTCTCCCAGAGTTATTTGTTGCTAAGAGAAAACAATTTTCAAGTCCTCTGGAGAACACCAGAGGAGTATGGTTAAATAAAAGTTCATCCCTGGGTTCTGGGCAGAAATTAAGCTAATTATGGAAGTGTTTGTTCCATCACAGATCCTTCTGAGATACTTGCTGGTCTTCAGAGGGCACTTGCTGGAACCCCTGGTTTGTGTCTACGCTATTTATTTAGAAAAATAAGGAAGGGCTAATGACTTCAGCTGCAGCATTTTTCCAGGCTGTGTGCATACTCCTGCGACTGCCCCATTTACTCTCCACCTCCCCAGCCTCCTTTTCCCCGGGAGACCGTTTTGCCATCCCGGGCACATGCCGCGAAGGAGGCTTTCTCCCGTTGTGCCGTGTGGAAGCGGGCTGTGAATTTCGGCAGTCGGCAGCGTGGCTGTGAGCGCGCAGCCTGGTGCCTGTCAAGCATCTTGTTAGCACAGCATCCACAAGAAAACTACTCTGAGAAATACAGCTGGGGGGTTGGAAATCACTGCAAAATCCCCCCCCCCCCATTTTTAAACACAGCTCTTGTGCATGACTGGTGGGGGGTGGTGAGGAGAAGGAGGGAACAGGGAGGGGAGTTTGCTCCTAAAATTGGGGTTCACTTTCCATCGCAGTCCGTCGGAAAGTGCTGCTGCCTGAGCCTGCAGCAGCCACACAGGGCAATGGTCAGCAAGGCCAGGCAAGTCAGCACAGAGGCTGGTGGCAGGTTCATGGCTCTGTTCTCTTCTCATGGGGAAGGAGAGGGAAGCACTCCTGGCCCCATGAGGTGGCAGCAACGTAGGGAGGTCCCTTTATCACCCCCTTCCCCAGCCTTTTGGTGAAGGTGAGGGTGCTGCAGCACCCGTGCAGGGCGGCCCGACCCCTCAGTGCAGCTGGGCTTTGCCATAGCACAGCCAGACGGTGCATTTCTCCGGGCCGTGTGCTGCTCCTGGCTGGAGGCTCCCCCTCCACAGCCGGCTCCAAACGACAGGTCCTACTCTGGACTTCGGGCAGAGTGAGGGACACAGTGGCCCTCGTCTTCTTGTTTACTCATTTTTTGGGGCATACTCTAATATTTTGGAAACTCTTGCCTGATGATGGTCTCGGAGTAATTTCAGTCTCCAGCCGTCCATCCTCCTGGGGCCTCGGCTTGGGCACATTTGCGAGCCAACCAATGCCACAAAAACATCCGAGTGAGATCTATTTTTTCCTTCTCCTTTGTTGCTTAATGGATGACTCAACTTTCTTTTGTGACTGGATAGCTTTAATTTATAGTTTTTAGGCGAGTGATCGTTCCTCTCATTATTTTGGGTTAAATATTCTTATTTGTTGATTATTTAATAGTTTGTTTGGATAAAGATGGAAAAAAAAAAAAGCAGCTTGGTGCCATAGACTGAGTCCAAAAGAAATTAACTGCTCTGCTGCACATATTGGAGCAGGGAGTTTGCGGAGAATGCAGCCCCGCTAATGGACTGGCAAACTGATAAAGGCTTTAAAGACTCCATATAACCCCACGCTGCCTCGTTTTATTAATTAACTCTCCTTGCTTTGTAGCAAGGTTGTCCTGGCTATGGAATAAATGAGTGAAAGGAAAGGCCAGTATACATTAAACATCATTTTACGCTTAGCCTTGTGGAGAATTAGGGTTTGTGAGTGATTTGGGGTGAGGTTTTTTTTCCAAATATCCTTCCTCTGCTGAGGTTTTTCTCTGGGTTGGAGCGATGAATGAGGTGAGGGATTGCACCTGTGGCCCCTCGATGTGGCATCCCACGGTGATGGCAAAGGTGTGGCCTGGGGGCACTGGGACGTTGGAGCTCCCACGCCCAGGGCTGTGCACAGAACCCACCGGCAGAGGGAAAAAAGGGGGCTGGGGTACCAGGGAGGTGATTGCAGTTATTCCTGTGAGGGGAGGAGAAGGAGCCATAAAAAATGAGGCGCTGCTCGCAGCAGCGGTGAGCGAGCGTTCGCAAACAGCGATTGACTTCTCAGTTCTGCGTCCTGGAGAACAGGCGCTGTTTGGATGGACTGCTTTATTTAATCACTGTTTATCTGCAGAACGGCTCTGCTAAGGCATTAAATATTTCTGTTAAATAAAGGTCATTGTGATTTAAGTTTTTTAATGATTCACTAAGTATTAAAGCTGGTTTTTCTTCTGCTGCATTAATTTTCTAATATTCCCTCTGTGTGTTTTCTTTTACAGGACATTCAGATTATTGTAAAGCCTGTTAGCCAAAAAGGGGCAATAGATGAGAAAAAAATTATTTATTTATTTATTCATTTAAACCACTGTGATTCATGGGACAAAGTTCATTGATGCATCACACCATCCACTCTCTGTCTGGACCAAGGCTGGGGTTTTTTGTGTGGTTTTTTTATGGTGTGGTTTTTTTTTTTTTCTAAAACATTACTTCTTGGCAAACTAGATATGCAAATGCCAGAATACACTAAAACCACATTTAATTGGACCCACTTGCCAACTTCTTGAACACAGCTTGGATTATTTCACTGGAGGCTGCTTCTGTTAAAAGATGGGGGAGGAGGAAGTGGCATATTGACAGGGCTTCAGATAATTTTTTTTCCACTAGAAGTACAACGATGCCATGAGCCAAGTTTGGAAGTATTTTACTATGTTTAGTAATTATTATTATTAAAGGATATTGTAAACATATGCATTTAAGTGGAATGTAATGGGAATACAATCATGCCACTGATTTAGCGATGGATTAATTTTCAACTTTTTTTTTGAGGGGTAACTGACTCCTGCAGTAACTGGAACCTGGAACACTGTGAAATGCTGGTTTAGAGAGCGGGCGCGTATCCTTTTTCGTTGCTAAATGAGCTGATTAACAATATTCATTCCTTTAGGAGATCTGTGAAATTTTCATCTCTCACTAGCAACCAATTAAATATAAACCATATAATAGGATTAAAATGACAAGGTTTACAGAGTTCCCAGCCATTTCAAGTGTACGTATGGATGCATATGTCATACTTTGGCATTTCAAAGAGAAAAAGAAACCTTAAAAAATTATTGCCCCAATAACACTGATTCTCTGAAAGCTGTTAGGAGAGGGTTACAGCCTCTTTCCAGAGCCCCTTTTGTACGCTGAGGGCCACTTGCAAATGTGGGTGAGTTGTGGGGCACCAAAGAGCCGATTTGCTGATGGTGGTGGCAGCCGGGAGCCGGAGTAAGGGCAGGCACGAACACCACCGGGGCGCTCGGTGCAAACTTCGCCTGTGCCACGTATTTCCCCGCGGAGATGGGAGCGGCCCTGGCGTGCCGCGCCCGCCCTGCTCACGGCGATTTGGTGGGTGCCCTTTTGGCCCGGGGAATAATTCCGCCTGATGCACCCGGGCATGAAAGACGCTTTGTCTGCACCTTTATCCCTACAGGAAGAAAAGTCTCCGTGCAGGCAGGCTGCTCCCCTGCCTACGGCGGTGGCTGGGCAGGGATGCTGTCAGCCTCCCTTGTGCCTAACTCCTCACGGTGACGGCAAAGCTCCCAGTTTCTCCCAGCCCAGGACCTATTGCATCGCCACGGCTGCTCCCCTCCGGCGGGGTGCCCTATCCCAGCGGGATGGGACATGTGGCCAGGCCCTGGCACGATACCAGGGGCTGAATGAACAGGAGGAGCGGGAGTCGAAGCAAACAAACAAATATTTCTTGGTGTGTGCAAGTTGTCGGAGATGTTGGTTTTCAGTGTCAGCCTCAGCTTTTTCTGCAGCCGCCTCCCAGTCGAGGGTTTTGCACTTCTTTTTATTCCCATTTGCGATTTGGGGCAGCAGATTGGATGTGACGGGGTGAGGTGAGGACAGGAGCAGAGCGGTCCTCGCAGCACAGCACAGGCAGCCGTCGGGGGGGACCCACACCTGCCCCCATCTCTGTTAGCAAGCACTACCTCTCCAAGCTAGGCTCGCTCCTGAGGCTAAAACATGATTTTACTGTCTACGAGGGCTTGGGAAAAAAAAATTAATCTCACATAATAGTGGCATTGCAATTAGGGAAGAGGCGTCACTTTAGATAATGAACATCTTTTTAAGGTACTTATGCAATCTGAAAAATCATAGCTGGGCTGGTTGTTCTTTAATCTTGCCATCTACCCAAAGCAAATTTGCAAAAGAGGGGGTTTATTGTCATTAGAGGAATTCTTTCAGCTATCAGAGGAGAGAACAATTTCTTTGTCATTAGCAAAATCCCTGGCTTTCTTTCAGCACATAAACAGTTTACACGATGCAGTTTTAAAATGTGCTTGTCTGTAAGCCTTCGCAGGAGCCTGAATTGTGAACATTTCGGCGTTTGGATGTAAAATCTGGGATCTCAATTTAGCCTTCTGTAAATGCAAGGATGAAGGGCAAAGCACAGATCTGGGCATGAATTTTTAAATTAAGGGTATTCAGTTTCACAGTTTTAGGATGGCACCTATATGCAGTCGACAACCAAGATGTCTGAGCAGCTCACAGTCTGGAGTTTATTCTTAAATAGTCTGTGAGGCCTGGATTGCCTATTGTCCCCCGTACATAAGGTTCGGAGATGCATTGGCCCAGGCTACGCCAGCAAAACTTCTCCATGCAAGCCTGGCAAGCCACGGCAGCAGAAAAGGTTTGAAATAGTTGGTGTCCCTTGTCACGGTACCTCTGCTGATCGCCGCATCACGGGGGCTGCATTTGGAGGGCTGTAACACTCCTCCCCCGGCTTAGATCACTGCACTCGGGGAGCAGGGCTTCTTTAGGGATGTCCGAGAAAAAGCCGCCCCGCCGCCCGCTGCAGTGGGCTCTAAGTGTGCCTGGATGGTGGAACTGTGCTGGCGAGCCCTCGCTGGGGCACTCAGAGCCAAGGAGATCAAGTGACCATCCCGAGCCTTGCGGGAAGCCGGTGCCAGAAAAGAGATTGCAGCACAGTCCCTTGCGTTGCCTCGCGGTGTCCCAAGCACTGAACCGTCCCGTCTCTAGTCCTAGCCCTATTTAAAAACAGTAAAAGGATGGTGCTGAACCAGAGCTTTGTGTTAGAGCTCGATGATCAGCTCCCCAGAAAAGAGATCAAAACCTTTCAATACAATACAAATCAGTTGCCTGGACATAAAGATGAACCTAAGCCAGTGACTGTGGCAATCTGTGGCCACTAAAAGTGAGTGCAATTTATTTCAGTTAATAGAGAATTCTTTTTTCTACGATGGGGCTGAAGGACTGGTGTGTGAGGAAGACTGAAATAATCGGTACGAGTAGGATGTGGGGGACAAGCAGGAAATAAATCCATAGGTATGTGAAATGTAAACAGAGCAAACAGGTAGAGGGTCTCAACAATGGAATGATCCAAGGCACTTTTTGCATCAAAGCAGCATGGAACTCAAGGTGAGTTGCACCTTGTTTCTGGAAACAAGTTTCTGGAAGATTAGCACAAAGGAAATCTCCTAGGTTTGGATAATTTTTGTCATATGCTGATCTGGGTCACAGGGAGCAAACAGAGGGTGATGAATGTGCAGGGACCACGGTGCAGGGAAGGAACAATCCCTCAGAGTTAATGTTACAAGCCAAGCTAGTGAGATGTAAAATTTTCAATGAATTGCACGGTGGAAAGGATGGGAGTGGCCTGTGAGTCAGTGCCCTCTGCAACTCCAGCATCCTGAATGAGATGGGGAGACTCAGTATTGTGAGCAGGAATGTGTCACTGAGATGCCTCTGTGGCCCCAGCAGGATCACTGTCTCACCATGGCACCTCATTAGGCAAAGCTACACTTACAGCAGTTCAACTTTTTCACCTGTGTGTACCTCTGACATGCATCAGGTTCAGCAATAGCTGATTTTCAGCTGAGGACGTGATAGATGTGTTGTTTCTGGCCCAGAAGGGCTGACCTGCAGTAAATCCTGAGGGCCAGGAGGTGTCTGAGCCCACAGTGGCACCCAGGCCACAGTACTCCTCCCTGTAGGGAACCTGTGCTGCAGACCACAGTGGCTCTGCACCATACATGGCTCAGCAGTGCTGGTTGATGATTAAGTTGCTGTGACCAGCCAGGGAGGGCAGGCTGATGTGTTACCACAGTGTCAGAGATCACAGGAGGGTTGAGGTTGGAAGGGGCCTCTGGAGGTCAGCTGGTCCAACCACCTGCTCAAGCAGGGCTCTCCAGAGCAGTCTGCCCAGGACCAGCTCCAGACAGCTTTTGAGTACCTCCAGTTGCAAACATCCAGCAAGACAGATGCCATTTTGCTTGGCCAGTTTTCCAGAGAGCTGTGTTTGTGCGTGGGACCAGAAATGCCTTACCTGCAACTGCACTGGACATGGAGTTAGTGGACACCCAGTACCAGCAGGGACACCACAGCTGCCCACCTCAGCATCTCCCATGCTACCCAGTGAGGGGCTACCAATAGCTCTTCTAACAGCAGAAGGCAACTATTTTGCACTGCAGAAGTGTGACATCTGCGAGGCTGAGGCAGCTTTGGAAACATCTGAAGGCAAAGCAGCTCTTGGATATGAAGGTGGTATTTTGGAAGGGGCAGTGGCCAGTTTGCCTGCTTTTAAATGAGCTGTGATCGAGAGAAATGGCAAGACATTTCCAAGTTGCAAACACGTCAGTGTTTATCTTCCTTTTAAAGAGCTGAACAAAGTTACTGGTTTTAATAAACTCAAATTTGAATCAAACGAGAAAGCTTGAGGTCAAATCTTACTTGAAAGCAATCCTAGCAATCTCTGATTAAGAGGTGGTCAGATAAAATTTGATAAGTCAAAATCTGATCCAGATTTTTTTTAAATGCAGGCAGATTTCAAAGGCTGGGTCATTACAGAACGTGAGATTTCTGTGAATCAGCATGTTACATGGTCTGATGTATTGAGACTCCAACAAATGTTAGACATATGGAAAGACCTCTCTATATATTGAGAGATGCAAAAAAAAATAATGACTGTTTAATTTAGAAATAGGATAAGGAAGAGGGGCACATTAGAGGTATATAAGGCAGTCAATAGCACAGCAAAGATAAGCCAGTGCTTCTGTTCACTCTCTACAAGACTGTAATTTCTGTTTACTGACACATAAGCACTAGAAAATTTTCTCCGAGCGTGGGTAATATACCACTCTGCCACAAGATACCTGTTCTTGGAAGAGGATATAAAGGTTACAGAATCTAGAAAAATATGTATTTATATGGATAATAAGGTATAAATCATGCTTTGGCAAGTAACCAACTAAAGCTTGGAAAAAATTGTCCCGTGTGGGCCACATATTTCCCAAAATGCCCCAAATGGAATCCTTGTACTTTGCTCTCAAGGACCTGCGGCTGTCGGCAAGAGCAGCAGGTGAGACAGGTCATTGATCTGCCCTGTGGTCTGAAAAATCACATTTTTTTCAGTAGTAGCTGCATCCCAGATGTCCTTCTGCACTTGGAAAGAGCCACTCCAAATGTGGCCCAAGGGAACTGGATACCCAAATCCCAGGGCTCCAGCAAACACAAAGTAATCAGTGGCTGGAATAACCCTCCTGCCCTGGAGGTTGCATTTGGTGTGGCTTGAAAAGGGACTCGGGGCAGCCCGTGCCAAGTGTATGCTGGCACTTAAACCAGAGGCCACTTGACTACGCTTCCCATGTCTGGTTTGGCTGGGGACCCGTCTGACTGTGGCATGGTGGCACCGGCTGAGGGGCCAGGCAGGCGGGCTGGGGCTCACCCACAACCTGCACATTTCTGTGGGCTTTGGTCAATGTTACAGTAATTCTTCACACCCTTCACCAGGCTGGTAAGGAATAGCACTCTCCCTCAAAACCGAGAATGCAATCAGCCTCCTCCTTGCTGGATGGGAAGTGTGTCAGGAGCCGGGCTGGCTCCATGAGACTGCTTTTCTGGGAGAAAAAGCAATGTGGCAAGAAATGTACATGCCCAGACCAAATGGCAGCAAACTTATGGTAAAGCCCCTGCATATAATCTATATTCTAATTAATACTCTGCATCATCTAATCAACAGAAATCTTCTGGCACGCACGGTCCAGTATGCAAACTATTCAGCAGAGAGGCTTTTCTAGCCTCTCCATAGAACAGAGTAATTAAGCAAAGCTGCTGGAGGGGCTTCCCCCCGTAGCTTCTTGAATACTGGGAAGGGGGAATGGCACTGAAAAAACCCAGGCAACCTCTGGCAACCTCCCTCAGCCCTGGAAGGCTCTCTGGAACAGAAAGAGGAAAAAAATTGCCTTCCTTTGCTGCTGCTGTTGAGCTGGTCTGGCTCCCGTTGTCGTGGTGCCAGTGCCGAAAGCCCATCCTGCTTCCCTCGCACTGAGCGTACCGTCCGTCCTGGAGCAGATGCAAAGGCGGCAGTGGGACCGCTCAACTTCAGAGCCTCTCCAGCAGCCTCCGAAGTAGAAGAGCACAGCTCTCCTCACAATATGCTGTGGGGGAGGAGGAAGGAAGGACTTTGGCCCTGTTTGCTTGTGCTAATTGATGGCTTCTGTTGCAGCTATTCACACTTTTAAAAGATGGTAACAAGTCTACTGATTTAAAAGCAAAGAATAAAAAACCCAACAGCCTCAGCAGTGTGTTGGGTGCAGACAAAGCTGCGTTGAAGAGCACTCAGCAGAGGCGCAGCAAGGGGCTGGGCGGAAGAAACGACCCACCTGCAAACACTGAGCTCTGCACAGATGCACAAAAATCCTAAAATACTCCATTTGTTGGGATATACTGGGACGGTCTCCTCTGCAGTGGTAGGCTTGCAAGTCGGGGCTCAGCCCTGGCACTGGCCTGCTCTGTGCTCCACCTCTGTGCCTCACCTTGCTCAGCTGTGGTGGCTTCTGCCCTCTTTATAAAACATGTTCTGTGCCTCTGACTTTAGTGCTCTCCAGGTGAGAAACATCCTTCTTCATGCAGTCTCCTCTCCGTGTACCAGATCTCCTGTGCTGGTGTGGACAGGTGCCCTGGAGCTGTTTGGAGAAGGGCACTGCACCCTTGCTCTCCCATCCTTTTCCTTGCAGGCAGACATTGTCTTCTCCTGCTGGGAGAGCGCTGTACCTTGCTTAGCAGTTTACATGGTAAATCTATATTGCAAGTTGGAGGTGTGATCACAACATGCCTGGGTGAAACCCTGCTTGCTTTAATTTAGCGAGCTGAGATATTAATTTCAGAGGAAGAGGCAGCAGTATGCACTTTGGAGCCTATGGTCTGGGTGGGCTTGCAGAGCCTGTGGTGTTTCAGCTTCCCTGGCATCGGTACCCAGGCAGCTAGACGGAGCGAGCTGGGATGTGTGAATAAGCAGCACAGCAAGAGACAACTGCGCTGAGCAGAGGGAGCTGGGCTCCAGCCACACGCCAGGGACGGCACGGGCTCAGCGCGGCCAAGCCTGGGCATTTAACAAAGCCCTGCCGCCCACATCTACCCGCCTTCCTGGGGACCCGCTCAGGGCACCTCCCTGCCCAGCAACTCAATAATTCTGCTTTAAAGAAGGCAGACCCGGTTCTCACAGGGAATTTATCTCTGCCAGAGAGACCCCTGGCAGCCGCCGAGGTGAGTCAGCTGCTGCTGGCTGCTCGTCGGGTGCCTCTGAAGCGGCTGCGGAGGGGGGAGGCTGTGTCCTCCCACCCTGCTTCCCTCCCTGCAGCCCTCAGCGGCATCTGCACACTGGCCTTTGCTTGTTCTTGCAGCCCTACACATACTCATTGTGATTCACATCTGGGTGCATGCAGCCTGGTAATTTCTTATTCTGAGAAGGTCACCCGAAATATGTGTTTAACAGAAGTGCTCTCTATTTTTAACATAGAGAAACCTCATAAAAAGTCAGAAGACTAATGCAAAATAATAAACGAGATATTTAGTCATAGGTCTCCATCACTTTCACATTATAAACTGTTCAGAAATTATTTCCACTTGTGAGACAAGGTTTAATTGTAAATCATAGGAAATGGTGAGATATATATCGTCTGGAGCAGGGTGGTAAACATATTTCTGGGTCTGAAGGGAGAAAATGAAGCAAAACGTGTGTCACAGTCCGGGTGGACCCTGAGCACATGTAAAGCAAAGTGCATGTCACCCAGAAAGCAGCTGCTGTTCTCTAGAGCAGGACCACCAGCTTTCTGCTGAAGGCTCTTTCATTTTAGCTGCACCGAGGAACACTTTTCTGCTGTGATTTTGTGGTACCCAAGGCTTTGTCACTGCTTTCTTCCCATGAAGCTGCTTTTATTCCAACTTAAGCTGTTCCTTAAGCAGCATGAAACCAGCTCACAACTTAAATGGCAAATGCACGGCAGCAACTTTCCTAGCTGCAGAAGGTGATATAGACAAATCTGTTGCTGATACCAGCAAGTACTGAGCTGAGCCCCTGCTTCTCATTTGGAGTGCATTGCCGTGTCTCCTCTGACATGTTTCTTCATAGCACTGAAAAAGAAGCACTTGGAGAAACAGCTTTTCTACTTGGAGAAAGCTTTGACTCCAGGGTTGTAACTCAAGTGCTGTAGTAGGTAATCAGCAGAAATCAAAGCACTTACAGTTTTTTCCAATGCAGGAAGAGGAAAAATCAACTTATTTTAAGTAGTGGAAGCTGATTTTTCAGTTGGTTAACCTGTTAGCCTGCTCCTGTTGGAAGAAACCTATGCAGGGTGAACATTTGGATTTCTCATTTATTTGTGGGTTTCAACCATTCAGTCGAGTCAGTAGTGCTGGTGGAGCAGCCAGTGGTCCTCCTGTGTGTGCTCCTCTTGCCGACTGCCCACCCTGAGACTCAGCCACCGTCCTTCGGCAAACAGTGCTGCGGCTGTGTCTCCTCTGCTGGCTGTGTGACTGCCAGAGACAGGGAACAGGCTGCTTCAGTTGTGCCCTGCTTACCCAGTGAGTAAAACAGCAACAGCTTTGAAAGGGGGGCAGCCCCAGCCTGGGAGCAAAGCAGCTCTCCTGGTGCTGCAAACATATAGGAGGAGGAGGAGGAGAAGAGAAAGAAGCTGTTGGGTTGTACCTAGCTGGGGAAGCTCAAGGGTCTGCCTGGTTGAAAGCTTGAAAGGTGATAAGACATAGACACTTCTCAGACCTTTCACCCTGCTTTTCCAGGGTAGTTTGCTGGTCTCCACACACTGCTTCATGCTGCAGTTTTCTTGCAAGTTCATGTATATTATACTACACAACTGAAATATTTTATTGAAACGTAAAGCAATTTTAAACCTAGTGTTTACAATACAATACAGCTGGTTTCCAGCATGAGGGAAATTTTAAGACTGAAGTGGAGTGGCTCTAACCTTACCACATCCACCGGAACACCCAAGCAATGCTATAGAACTGCATCCTCCTTCACCTCCCTCCTGCCTCCCCTCTCCTGGGCTTACCCGGCTCCAGAAAACATTGCCTTGTGATGCACATAATTTTTTCACTAACTGGAAATAGGAATCTTGCTCTATCCATTAGTTACTGTATATGCAGTTTGTATATATAATATTTATATTTTTCCCCAAAGTTGTGAAATATATAAAATATAATTCCTCTCGCTGAGAGCTCATCATTCCCATGACAAGGTGCAATCAATAAATTATGCACCACTTGTGGTTATTCTGCATGTCAACTCATATTTCCATGTCGCTGTCCTGACTGTTACTGAGTGTTTGTGTTGTTGTACCTTTCCACCTCCTCAGTGTTGATTTAGGAGTTATTATTCTGGGCTCATAGTAACTGCAAGAAAATCAAGTTCCAAGTGTTTCTGCCAAAAGAAGGAAATGAAATGAGCAAGTCAACAGAAAATTCCACTTGTCAAACACCATTTGCTTACGACTACGGCTTTGTTAAGGAAACTTGCATTCGGACAAGTTACCCGGAGGAAACAATTCGCCTTTGCCGTGGGATAACCCTCGTGCCCGGCAAGGACTCTTGGTCGCGACAGCTGTGGTCCTCAAATGAGCGAACAGGGAAAAAAACCAAAGCCACTTCTGACACTTACAAATTATATCTCCTGAATAATGCATGACTCATCCAGATTGGCTACAGGAGGGGGGTACGGGGGGGATGCTTTTTCAATGGACAACCAGACGGATGAGGATTGTATTATAAGAAGAGTTTGACATACCAAGAAGGGAAAAAAAAAAAAAAAAAAAAAAAAAAAAAAAAAAAAAAAAAAAAAAAGGAAAAAAAACCCCAAGTACTCACACACACTTTGAGATTGACTGTCAAATCATTTCACATCTGTACCTAAAGCAAACAGACATAATGCTAACAGCTTGCTGGAGCTCAGAAATGCCACCCACTAATCAGTCCACCTGTGGAATTCTCAGTCCATCTTGCAAGTCGTGTACCCGATTGCCAAGACGCCTGACAAGAAAATGTATATTAAAATGTTGAGTAAGACTAGAAATACAATGTGGTGTAGTATAAACAGAATGCACTTGCTGGGCGGGAAAACAGAGATGCCTTCTAATTCCTCTCGCCATGACCCGGTGCCGCTCGCTCCTGCCTTTGCCGGCACCGGATGGCAGAGACTGCTTGCCGCCCGAAAGGCACATTTACCTCCTGTGCATGATTGTGTCTCCCTCTGCTTTTGTGCAAAAATAATAAATAAATAACAAAATAACTACACGCTCTCCAAAGCCTCTATCCATCTTAATTACTTTTTTTTTTCCTTTTTGCACATGGATATCATTAACAATTGCTTAAACACAGGCGTTGGCAAGATAAGTCTCAGCAAAAAAATTAGTGAGAAATAATCTCTCCTGCAGGATGAATGCACCCTTCGGGGTAAAACAAAGAGGTAATTCAAAGGAATGGTTTGTTGAGATGGTGCGTTGCGGGAGCACAATTCTTCCGGGCTAAATTACATTGAGGATTACAACACCGGATTGCCAGTCGCTGTTTAACGTGCTGGCAAAATGATCATTTTGCTCTTTTCATCTGCAAAAGGAATATAAAGGAATAAAAGCAGAAAGTTTACTGGGATTGTAAGAGAAGGCAAGAAGGGATGGGGAATGCCCCAGGGAGGATAATTATTCTGTGCAAGGCACCATCAGAAGGTTACGGGGTTTGTGGTGTAGCGGGAGGCGGCGTGGCACAATTAGATGCTTTAGCTTCTCTTTTCTACACATCCTGAGCTTTTCCATTTGCACGGTAGCCGTTTTCTCTCTCTGAGTACAAAATGCTATTTTAACATCTGTTCTTTTAAGGCTATTTGCTCTGGGAAGGCAGTGTGTTTTGCCATAAATTTAGGTCATTAATTTGTATCTGTTCTTTGTTTATTTAAGAAACAGGACAAAAGGGCAGCTGCTGAAACATTTGGCTGTGCCGAGGGGTAGTGGGCTCGGCATGCTGGAGTTGTGTGCACGACCAGCTTGAGTTTGCATCCGCAGCTAGAGGACAGATCTTTATGGGAAACCTTTGCCAAGGCGTGTGGTGCTCCCCTCTCCAGCTCAGCCCTGCCTCCCTCGTTACCTGCGCACGGAGGGGCTGCCGCGCACAGGGGCGGGGCGGTGGGGACACGGGTGGGGGCCACGTGCTGGTGGCAAAGCAAAAACCTAGGGAGTTGCATGGGAACTCTGGTCCTGCTGTTGTTTCTGGGTGAGGTTTATAAAGGAATTGTTTTTTACTGTGCTGAGTCAGAGGTCTGCAGTTGGCTACCAAAGGTAACAGGCTACAAGCAAGTCTGACCTATATAATTAGACATTTATAAACAGAAGCACAATAATAACCAGCAAATTGATTGTTCACAGCATTTAATGCTCTTAAATTGCTCATTAAGTGCAGAATGATTTCAGAGGTATTACTGATATTATGAAGCAATAAGAGAGGCTTTATTTATTCTTGTAAGCTAAATGGACTCAAACAAATTGAATGTGGTTGAAGAGGCAATTTTTTCTTGTAACATCTTCTAATATATTTAATCAAATCAAACAGAAACAATCACTCAGGTATCTTGAAGCATCTTTCGTTTCCACCTTCCCATTGGATACAGATAAATGCATGTATCTCAGAGAGCCCAGAATTACCATCTAGGCATGAGAAGCACAAGTTTCCAGTTAGAGACAAAAGCTGAAGAAATGCTGGTGAGCACACTGACTGGCACACAGTGCCTGCAGCCCAGCTGCAATCCAGCTCTCTGCTGCTCTGTGGGCATGAGGTTTCACTTCTCCCCTGAGCCCACAGAAACCAGAGAAGATACGTGTCAAGAAAGTCACTGCAATGTGTCACTGAGTAAGTTGTTTAGATCTGCTCTGGCTTCTGCTGGGGACAGCAGTTGGTCTCACAGCAGCAGCATCAGACCCAGTTTGCAGAACTGGTCCCCAAACCCAGACTCAGTATATTCTCCATCGACACTGATCTTTAGAGAAGAAAATTAAAGGCAGTACTGACGGTTCAAAGCATGTCTCATTGCCATTTGTGTTTGGCAAAGAATTTCTCTGATCTTTGCTGGGTCTTTAGATGCTGTAAATCTAAAAGTGCTCTGGGTGCCCAGACACACACGGCAGCTCTCAAGGGCAGATTTTTAAACCAATTTAGGCTTTTACTTCCTTAATCAGTGGGAAGGAGCACCTAAATGTCTTTATAAATCTGGCTCTGAATCAGGCATTACTGAGGAGCATACTATTCAGCAAAATCCCAGTGTAACTATTACAAAGGGGATAAAACCAAAAGTGTTTTACAGAAACGTCTGGAGTTAATCCAGCATTTGTTGCAGATCCACCACCTTAAATACTGAGAGTGAACATTATTAAAACTTTAATTATTAAATTAAATTGTTATTAAATCTTGCCACAGTTTGACTCATGACCTCAAGGTCCTTCTGATTGCCACCAGATTTAAGGTGAAGTTCATACCTCTTTTCTGTTCCCCCTGACCCCACTACTACCCAGTCCTTGGAAGATTTTTTTTCCCAGTTGTCTATAAGGCCTCTCTGGCCCTGCTGGCCCCTCTAGCCACTCTTTCTTTCCAAGGCTCCAACCATGTTCATCCCAGATGTGGACATGGCTCAAGACAGGTGGGCTCAGAGCCCCAGGGAAACAGGGCTAACTGGGAGAAGGAGTCTGGAAAGCAAGAATGGGCAGCAGTAAAGGAAAGGTGGTGGAGAGCTGGGGATAACAGGAGGCTATAGGGTGAGCAGCCCAGGCTGAAACCTCTAGAGGCAAACATCTGAGAGAGAGACAGAGTTGAGAGCTCTAGGGGTCAGGCTTAGGGGAACTGAGACTTTGGTCCTCAGCAGACCTTGAGGTCCACCACAGACCTTGGCATGCACCTCTGCTCTGCCCCAGTCACCCCAAATGGGAGGGAAGTGAAGCTGGGCTGCTGTGCGCAGTAGATCACACAGCGCAGAAAGCTGTAGCAGTGTTTGCTTTACAATGTGATGAAGAAACAGTTAAAACTAAATTTCTCCAAGAGCATTTTTGGTGTGAAAGAGGAAGAAAGAGTAAGGAGATGGGGGGGTCTGCCAGGGTTTCATGTTCTACAGCAAAGGCACCCCATATGGGTAGTGAAGAGATTTTCCTTTATCGCGGTTCCCCAGACACTGCTGGCAGAGAATGTGCAAACTTATGTCTTAAAATTGGACTCCTTGGTGGACCAGTGACTGAGCAGATCAGTATAAAAGCCTGGGTGGGAGGGGATGCCCTCTCTGCAGCCCTGGGAATTTGGAGGGCTTCTTGCTACGTGAGTGCTCCAGAACTGGACATCTATGTGGGACAGCTCATTTTGATCTGTGCAAGTGACTTGATAAAAGAGAGCAAGAGGCAAAACAGATCAGAGAGAGAAGAGTAAATGAACAGTTCAGGGAACCAAACTAAAATTGTCCAACTTTTGTGAAATAAGGACCTTCAGGGACATGCAATATTTTGTGAAAGATGTGGATGATGGTCGACATATGTTTTAAATTTAATTTTCACAGAAAAATATTATTTCTCTGTTTCAAATAATACAACATATTGTGAGTGTAAACTATTTAATCTCTGTAACTCAAAGGCTAAAGCCTACAGCTCTTGCTCATTCCTTACTCAAATAACACTCCTACTTACTTATGGATAAAGAAGAGATTTAGAAAGGGAATTAAATGCTGCATGGGTGAGAAGCAGGACTTAGGCCCAGATCTGGGAAATGAATGGTGTGTACTATGTGAGGTTAGGCTTGTTTTTTTAAAGAATGGGCTACTCTGTTTGAAACATGTCAAAACTTCTTTGTGGCTTTTGCTTTCTCCAGGTAGAGTGAAAACTAGCAGCTGGAATGGGAAGATGAAATACTTGAACCAAAATGGCTAATTCTCCATTCAAAAGCAACAGGTGGCTTGCTGAAGGTGGCAGAGGCAGTTCCTCTGCTAGCTGGGAACTCATTTACTGGTTATTACATCCAAGAAAGCAATGTGTTTTGCACATGTAACCTCTCTGCACTTTAACATCCCCATCTGTAACAGGAGAGCAGCAAAGCACAATATTCAGCTTTCTGAACGATTTTGGAGTCTTCACATGAAAGCGTTGCATAGATACATCAGTGTGTGTGTGTGTGCAGCAAAATATACACATGTGTAAGTGCAAACACATAGAAGAGATTTTTTTTAATTACATATATTGCATATTTATATTTATATTTATATTTAATACAATTGTATTTACATTCAATTCCACTTTCACTCATGTCACGTCCATATAAATGCTCCTTTCAACCTATGCCTCACCATCTTTTCTAGATCATTTTAAAGTACTGAAATGTCTGAGTAGATTATTCATTTCACGCAATAGTCATCACTTTGAGTAAAAATTTTTAAAATGTCTAAGTTGGAAAATGTTTAAAGGAGGAAAAATTTTAATAGCAATAAAGATTGATTTCACTAAATTCTGTGTTGTTTTGATTACAGAAGGGATACACTTTCAAACAGCATCCTGCCCTTTCTTTTCTCTGCTAACACTTTTAACTTCCTTGCAGTAGCATCAGGAGATTACTCTGTAGGAGATATTTCATGTTTTCTTACTATTTTCAACCGATTTGATTGTATTTGAAGAAGTGTCCCCTACTCTATTTACATATGCAGCTGTCTCTGAAATGTGAGTGAATTTGGCTAGCTGCTCTGGGAATAGGTCATGCTCCTACGTAATTTTTTTTCTTCAAACTAGTGTATTTTTCATCAACGACACTTCACGACAGGGAAGAACGGGTGTCAGGTTTCAGTCTCATATGTTCTGTAATTTTGCATTCTGTGGCAATGCCCACGGTGCTGGAATAATTTGAAACAGAACTACAATCTTTCCAAGTTTTGTAGAATAAATGTTTAGAATTGGTAAGAGTTTTGAAATGCAAATGTCAATTTTTTTTTCCGAACAGTATGTGATTAATTCTTACAGTACTAACAATGCTTGTCTGCGCATGGAATCAGTGATGGGGATGGAGATAAGATAACTGCAGGTAAAAGAAATGTGGGTACAATTTTGGACAGTGAACCTGAGTGCTCATTATTTAAAAGCTGAGACCCAGCCCCCGAGGAAGTGATGCCAAGTTTGGCGATTAAAGAACACTCCCACACCCCTGAGCTCCCCGGAAAAATGCTCCCCAGGACTGTCACCACAAACCCAGCTCAGACCTAACCTCTGTGGAGTAACTCCTGCAGAGAGGGGGCCCACAGAAACCAGCCTGGCAAGAATCTTCCCAAAAGGACACCCAGGGACAACCTTAATGTTAAATTGCACGTTACATGGCGTCATTGGCACCAGAACCACCGTGGTTCCAGCTTCAGTCAGAGCTGTGGAAGGACAGGGAGGCAAGGTGAGGTCTTGTCAAGAGCTTTGACTCACCCCATTGCAGACAATCACAGCATTATGTGAATTATCACTTACAGTCTTGATCCATGTGAAGAGTAGAGAGGCCAACAACCTCCTCCCCTTCCTCAATTAGTGGCAGTAAATGTACCTGTAAGCTGCCTCCAGTCCTCTGGCAGCAATGGAGTGGGACAAGAGCATCCAGCACTGAACTGATGTCGTTCCTACCTGGTAATCTTGATGAGAATCACCACACAGGTGAGGAGCTTGATAGCCCTCGCCCTACCTGCAACAGCTGGGTTTCACTCCCCTGCACCAGCTGGATTTGCTTACCAAGACTCCAGGGAAATGGAGGAGTCTCCTGGCTCCAGCTGCCGTGTGGGCGGCCAGGGAATGAAGCTGTGTGCTAAGGACAGGTGATGCACAGGCTGCACACAGTGGGAAGACAGGAGATGAAACAGGAAGGGCAGTAAGGCTTCCTGGACATGGAGCATTGGGGTGGAGTCCCTGCTGTGCGTGTGCTGTGACAGGTTCAACCATGAGACTGGGAGGGCTCAGTTCTAACACAGATGATGTCCAGAAAGTTCAGAGCTGTAAGCCTGAGGAACAATCAAAGATGGCACCAGGGGTCACAAGAGACTTCAAACTCCTTTTTAGCTGGACTGCTGCCATCAGTCTTTATAGGGAACAAGGAGTCATGGACATGGCTTTCATGTCAGGACTCCTTTTAACTTTCCTTCCTTCTCCTTCCTTCAACAGCAACAGAAGAAAGTCTCTCCCAGTGTTGTTCAAATACTCCCACTATGGTTTTGGGAGCAGCTGCCACTCCAAAGAGCCCAGTTTTATCTTCCTGTGAAGAGTACTTAGCCTCCAAAAGCCATTAGCTCACAACATCTAAGCAGCCTGAGTGCTTGTGCTCTCTGGAGACACTGCTGGGACACCTTTCTCTCCTGAGTGACCACATGCAGCCTGCTATGACACAGAAAGAGTGAGGAATGCACCAGTTCTTCCACTGTGCCAAATCTTCCCATTCCTGCCCTCTTTCCCATCCCTCACATTTGGGCACCACACTTAAAACAGGGACAGAAGCAAGTATGAAAACTCACCCCTGGCCCTCCCATTTGGGTTTGTCAGTTCAAAAAAAAAGTGAGGGTGGGCATCAGAAATATACAAATTTCCACCAAATTTCTCTGGATTTCAGAATTTGTTTTAATGCTAGTTCTATTTTAGCCTGACAGCTTCTCCATTTAGTATTTACTATGGCTGTAAAAACAAAAAGGGCTGTGTGGCAGGCAGAAATGTGACCTGTTAGACCTTTTTCCACAATGTTTAAATGAAAATACCCAATTGTATCTATGCAAAGACCAAGTGATGGGTCTTGCTGTGGCTGCTCCAAGCAGTGACTCCCAGAGGCCAGGGCTGGAGTCCCTTCTTTGTAACCGAGCTGATATACAGCAGTAAGCTTGGCTCTACCTGAATATTTCCCCTTGGAGATGGTGCCACTTAACACAGCTTTCAAGCACAGAGATCATATGTAAATATAATGTTTGTCATCTAAAGACTTCAAAAGCCCTTTTTTTTCTTGTAAGGGATGTTCATTGCAAGAATCAAGAGAGATACATTAAAGATAAGTTGGTATTATTATCTACAAACATTAGCTTAAATGAATAATCTTGTAAATTGCTATCAGTTTACTTTATTGAAATCCACTGCAAATGTGTCCCAAACCATGCTATCTGTATGCAGAAGATTATAAGTTGCTTTTGTTTTTTCATGTTTAAGTTGTAAATGGTAAATTTTGTATTTTAAAGTCCTTCAATGTGTTATTTGGGGATTTATCTTGATGACTTTCTTGATACTTGCAAGGAGTAAAGAATCTGTCTCTCTGCTTATAAAGAGAAAACAGCTCATGTGACATGAAGCTTTGTCAAATGCATAAAAAAAGCTGCCTGGATTAATTACTTTTGCTAACACTGAATGCAAAATTAGTGATTTCAACTGTGTCTTTAAAGTACAAAGAGGGTGAAAAAAAGGTTCAAATATAATACTGCTGTAAATCTGTATCTACATGACTACAGTGTCATAGAACAGGATTTAACTGAAATAAGGAGGAGTTCTAAGTATAACTACAGACACTGAAATGTCTTCAATAAAGACATTGTTGTAGTATAGGTTATTTCAAACCATAATATAAGTGCAGGATAATTTAAATTAATATAAAAGATCCTCTGGGGGTTGTATTTTTTAATTGCAATTACACAATGAATATTCGATACCTATATTTGGTATATAATGAGGATTAAAGCTATATTCCCCAAACAGAGGTTTAATAACAATGTAAACTACTGAGAACTTCATTAGAGTGGCTAAGGTATTAGAAACTAGATTTAAAGGTGGCCGAGGGGAAAATCAGAAACTTCAAACACCTCTGCTAATATAAATTGCAATACCTAATATAAACCATGAAGAATTGATGCGAGCCTCAACCGAAGTGCTAAAAAGCTGCCTTTGAAAGCGAGCCATCCCCGACTGAGAACGTGCAGCTGGAGACGCTGCCCTCACCCCGAGGATTAGCGCGTGGAAGCCCCGCTCCGCTGGGAGCCCCGCGCAGGGATCTATCGCGGCCCCGGGCCGGGCTCCCGCCCGCAGCTGGGGCGCGCTCGGAGCGGCTCAGGGCGGGCTCCGTGCTGCCAGGCACCCCCGCCAAGGCCGGGGATTGCACCACAGACCTTCTCAGCATAAGCCCCCACGGCTTTCCTAAAGAGCAAGTCTCTTGGGCTGAGAAGGAGAGCAGACTCCTACTCTGCAGCGCAGCCGGAGAGCGGGATGCGCGATGCTCACTGACCTGTGGGTATATTATGTATTATGCAGAGCGTTTGCATTTGCTCCTTCTCCCCCAGTCAGCTGTGAGCCAAAAACCTGCCCCGATCCAACAGCAGCGCCACTCGGCCAGGGTAGAAAGCTCAGCCACTGCCCTATGTACACTGCATTGAGCTAAGGTGCCAAACATTCTCTGTGGTGGGAAAGCACAATCCATCCTCTGCCCCACCCCATTTGACAGAGGCAGGTGCAAGGCCCATGGCACTGGTGCAGAGTTGAAGCAGAGCTGAAGAGCTGTGAGGTCCTAGACTTTTATTCTATGGTTTCAGACATTCAAAATGAAGGGTCGTAACTGTCAGAAAAGGACCTTCACACAAGGCTCCTTTAGGTCAATCTTTGGGCTTTGGACAGATATTAGAAAACACAAAATAATTAACAACTCCCTTAAGGTTCAGTGGCCTTTCCAAACTCAGTTTACATATTTTCATGAATATGCCTGCACGCCAGCCTCCAGCGTCAGGTGCCTTCTTCTGGTTAAACAGAGCAGCTCACATCCTTCCAACCAGAAAAGTCTTCCCCTCCACACAGTGGAGACTCCTGTGCATCACAGTGAGGCCACAGGGCACACATTCCCACCTGCCTGCATCCCATCCTGCATCAGGAGGTCCTCCTCCACGTATTTCATGTTGGGATCAATCTTACAGTAAATAATTATTCCCAGATGCAAAAGCATCCAAGGTGTCTCACAGGTTGCTCCCCTCTCCTCTGACAAAGGCTTTGAGGCAGCTCACATCCCTTGAACACATTTTCTACCACATAAATAAGTCTAAGAACACGCCTGTCTTTTCATGAGCAGACAGTGTTATTTCCAGCTGCAGCAGTTTGCGTCACTTGACTAAGAAGCTAAATATACTTATCTATACATCTATATGTATAATGTGTGTATGCATGTGAGTATATACATGCACTATATATGGATGCACGCAGATCTACATGTATGCAATTGTGTGTATTTATGTGTATTTATATATTTATCTGTCTGCATTCACCTGTGTGCTGGCCAGGACTGGTGGTCCAGAGCACGCATCCTGACCTACCTGAGCAAATGGCATCATCTGGGTGCTGCCTGTCATGTGTCACATCCAGAAATGAATTCTATACCTGCAAAGTGCAAAGCAGTGCCTTCTCTCAGCTCCAGTTGCTTTTGTTTTTACTTCTTTATTAATCATCTTCCGCTTATATGTGGGAGAAGATTCTGATGATGAATATGTGTTAAATAATTTGCAAGCATTCATTTTCTTGTCCTGGTTTTCCAATGTACCAAACTGGCATAAATATTGGCAAAATTTCCTCTAATCCTCCAAGGGATCCATGCCTTGCTCTCCATCCTGAGTCCTAATCTCTCTAATACGTTGTTGGGTCAGTTATCCAAGATGGAGTGCGCATATCCTTTCCTGATTAATTTTCTTTCTTTTTCTCTTTTGCCAACATTGCCTTTGACAGGAGAATTGCCCCCTCCCTCTCCACTCATCAGATAAATCTGTGTCCCCACCCTACACAGAGGGGAGAATGGATGGAGTAGCTGGAATTTTTAGACATGAAGTGGTACCTTTGCGGGTCCCTAATTCACCCTTCCAAGTCTCGTAATTGCCAACAGAGGTCTTTTTTCCTTCTCATAATGTACAAAATGATCTGCCCTTTTATGATTGCCTTGAGAATATCCCACAAAGCTGACGGTGAGGGAGCAGATGCCTCATTCAATTCCAAATAGAAGGAAATCTGTTGTCTCAAATAATCCCTAAATTCAGACACTTTCAGCCAGCTATTATCAAGAGACCACATTTTAAGAGCAGATGTGTTATTAAGGCTGAGAAATGTTATGAGTACTTCGTGATCTGACAAATGAATTCAGGCTATCCAGCATTCCAACATTTGATCTTTTAATAATTCAAAAAATGAAATGGAAACTGCTGAGTGGGGGGGTGTTGGGGGGGTCCCTTCCACAAGACACTGACCTGGAATTTTAGGGCTCATTTTTTCTGGAGAACACTGCCAGTGGATATCTGGGGTGCCTGATGCCTACACCAATACATCATTTCTTCCCTGTGAGGCCCGACCTCTGCCTTATGAGTCAATCTCGTATGTTTGCCACCCGGATTTGTTCTGCACACCCATCCAATGAAAGGGTTCATTTGGATACAGCGGCATTTAGAGGCTACTAAAAAGGCGAGTCTGGTTCTCATCTCACTTCGGCGTGTGTGACTGTGCTGCCTGCTATAGCACTTCTGCTTCCCACATGTGTGAGGGAGCTGAGACACGGGGCCGGGGTCGCGCCCAAAGGGCGTCAACAGTCCATAAAAGTTTCCCTTGCCAACCTAACAGCTAACTTGCATTTCACCAGGCGGCACATAAAAATTGCTGAAACCATCTTTAAAGGGTGTCTGGAGAAACTGTTCATTTTCTCTCCTGATGTCAAGTTCCTCCCTCCAGCTGATGTTTGAGCTGCTGTCCTCAGGGGCAAACAGGCAGCAGGCAAGGAGCGAGCGGCACTGCAGTCCCGTGCAATGGGGAAGTCCACAAGCAAATGCGTGCAAGAAGGGCAGGAAGGCACAGGGTAGGAGGTGCTGGGGCACTGCCGTCTAGACAGCAACCAAATGAGCAGTCTGGGTCTGTGCAGAAGTGTGTGTGGCTGTTTACCTGGCTGCAGTACTTCAGCTCACTCGCTGGCACTGCCCACAGAACAGCTTGCTGTGGGTTACTTGGCTCCAGGCTGGCACCAGGAATGTTTTGTCCTACTCACAGACACAAAAGTGAGGAAGTCTCTCCCTCACCACTTAGTTGCTGGGTTTGGTAGCATTGACTTCACAGGTTCCCCTTCCCCTTCTGAGTCATTTGAGCTTCCAGTACTCTATAGCTGCTATCTGGGGAGAAAAGCAAGCTGTGACAGACATACTGAGCCTTTTCAGCACCCACAAACTCTCTGCTCTTCTTTGTGCAGCTCCAAGATGATGAAAAAGTTTGCTGATTTTGAAATTTTCTCCAACTTTGCTGGGGTCCCTTTACAGAGGATGGCAAGTACATACTACCATTGTCAGTGTGTAGACCAAAAAACCATGTATGTGTGAAGGTTAGTGGTTTCTCCAAGAAAGAGGTACCAGAGTCAGAAATTAGTCTCTTACATCACCTGGGTTGCACTGCCACTCAACAAAACCACAAAATATGCAGATTTCTTTCTATTCATATGTCCTGAGCTACACACACCTCTAGATATTTGCAGTGGGAATCCTCAAGAGACAAAGGTATACAAATCCATTAAAAAAAAAAAATCCAGCTAGTAACTGCATTGCCAAGGACCATCTCTTGGACAGGAAAGCTGCAGAAAAAGCTCTCAGTCGTGCCTCAGTGACACAGGTGCTCAGCCTAAAAACTCTTTTTTGCACTTCTGGGATTCCTGCTCAGCATTCCCATAGAAAACCTTTCAGATTTTCTTCAGTTCCCCCCTTTGGTGTTTTCTATTAACTTTGACACTTGCAGATTTGAAGACGGAGAAAGGGAACAAAGACCACAAGTGAGACAGGGGTGCAATGATGTTGGGGAGCCTTCAGGAATGTCTTGCAGCACCCACATCTCTAGTAGACTGGATTTACCAGCAGCAAGAACATGCTGCATTAGTCCAGGAGCCAAAGCCAAATGCTGCTCAGACATGCCATCTGCAAAAAATAATGATACCCTCCTCCACACCATGCTGGGATTTTTACTTCAGTTTGGTCATTCTGAGCTTTTCTGATCAATAGAGAAAACCTTCTGCCTCTAAGCAGGTTTGTTCAAAAAGCATATTTTGACATCTTTTACTTCTGAGCTGGAAAAGAGGCAGCCTGCATAGAAACCTAGTTTTCTTCACTCAGATGTACCACATTTTAAATTCAGAAACAAAGAGATGCACATGGATAAGTGAAAGCACATCTTGCAGAGATCACCCAAGAGCTCCTACATTTTTCAGGCTACCACCATAAGCACAACTTGCTGACCACTTCATCTGAGGGAAGAAATGAGAAATTATGAGGGTCACCAAGCACTCCGTGTACCTCCAAGTGCTGCAGTTATTTAACAAGATGTTTACTGTAGTGGCGACCCCAGGAGAAGGGACCGTGGGCTCCACACGCTGCCTGTGCACTGAGGTGGCTCGGCCACCACGGAGAGCACGAGTTAGCAACCCCTCCAAACAGAGACTGTTTCCCGACAGCCGGGACTGGGGTGTTATCCTCATGTTTGTGATTCTTTTTCACAGGAAGATTGCAATGTGTGGGGTTTTTTTTTTCCTTTCTTTTTAAATGCACATTTAGTCTGAGCAGTAATGCAGGAGATCTGAGGTGCTAATATATGATGTGAGGAAGGACTGAAGTCTCCTGGGGGGTGGGGGGGGCGGTCTTTTTGGCAATGACTTGCCTCAGTGAGGGATTTGAATGAGGAATGCTACGTGCACCAAATATCACTTACAGGACACATGCACGCAGAGGTGAAATCTTGGTTGGTGCACAGAGGAAGCTTCCCCTCCTCACACTGCTCCCCTCATGACCCTTTTTTTTCCATCCCTGGGATGCTCGTCCCATCCTGGTTTCTTCATTTCTCACTTCTCAGCAGCACCCAATGCTTCCCCAGCAAATTCTTCTGCAGGTCAGAACTGCTGGTACACATGGTGCTGCAGGGACAGGACTGGCACACATCCAGGTCATATCTCAAACAGATAGGATTTAATATGTGCACAAGGCTGGATCTGTGGATGGGGGTTAGGAAAGCTATGATTTCCAAACTGAATTCCTTACTCCTCAGGACAAGCAAGAGATGCCAGGTTTTCTGCTGCAGACGTAACCGTCATGCCGTTGGCACAAGCAGCCCCACCAGGTTGTACCAGTTCTAAATCAGTTACTAAAATAAATAGCAGTACTAGTTAAATTAGTTATTTCTGGTCAGAAAATGAAGACAAATTAGCAAAACCAAATCAAATACAGAAAAAAAATCCTGACATTTTAAATTAGGACTTTTTTTTCAAGACGAGATTCTGAAATGGAAAGTAAAGGTTTTAAAAAAGCAAGCAGTAGACATTTTTAAAAATGGATGAGCCTACACACACTAACTTTTCCCCTATATTCTACTATAATAAAAGACATCTCTGTGATCAAAGCTGATTCCATCAGGGGTGTTACGATAGGTGTCCTTGTAGCCTGCGCATACACTCTCTACAGTCTGAAAGCCCAAAATCTTTCTAATTGCTTTGGAGGTTTACAAATGCTAGACTGCTTGGTCAGTACTTATTTAAAGGTTAAAATCGGGGCAATGCTTTGATTGCAAGGCAGCGTATTTGACAGACAAGTTGCTTTCGGTTGCCCAGATGCTTCTGGATAGACCTGAGGAAGGGATGTGTGGAAAGGACACCTCTAGCCAGCAGGCTTAAATTTGCTGCTTATCATATTTAGTAGTATCACAGAATCACAGCATGGGTGAGCTTGACAGAGACCTCTGGAGATCACTGTGTCCAATCCCCCTTTTCAAGCAGGGTCATGTAGAGCTAGTTTCCCAGGACCACATCCAGTTGGCCTTTGAGTGTCTCCAAGGATGGAGACTCTACCACTTCTCTGGGCAACCTGTGCCAGTGCTCAGCCAACTGCACAGCAAATAAGTGTTTCCTGATGTTCAGACAGAACCTCCCTTGTTTCACTTTGTGCCTATTGCTCATGGTCCTGTACAGACCACCACATAGCCTGGCTCCATCTTCTTTACACCCTCCCCTCACAGATTTGTATATATTGATGAGAACTCCCTCTGAGCCTTCTCTTCTCTGGACTGAACTGTCACAGCTTTTTCAGCCTTTTCTACAGACCCTTAATCATCTTTATGGCCCTTGGTTTGATCATCTTTGGTAACTCCATCTTTCTATTACACCAGGGAGCCCAGACCTGGGCACACAACTCCAGCTGTGGTCTCACCAGCACTGAAGAGAGCAAGGATCACTTCCCCCAGCCTTACGGCAACACTTCTACCAATGCAGCCCAGGATTTTGCCACCCACCTCTGCCACAGGGACTCGCTACTGTTGAACTGGGTATCCATCAGGTCCCCCAAGTCCTTTCCTGCACAGCTGCATCCAGCCAGCGGGCCCATGTATGAAACATATGGAATGTTATAGAGTGCGAATCCAGGAGGCAGTTTGCTGTGTTTGGAAGAGTTTTCTCAGTCATAATCACCTTGAATAGGTATGTCCTCAGCAGTAGATATGCAGGGTACACTGCTCTCTGTAGTGATAGGTAGGGCACTCTGCCATCAGTAGTGGTCAGAGTTAAGGTTCACGGAGCTCTAAGACAGAATCTTTCAAGTATATTTTGAAATATCTTGAAAACTTTGTCTTAGTTTAGAATTTCCAAACTGAATATGAAATAGACTCAACATAGGAGACTATTTTTTTCCTTGTAGTACATATCTGCATTTACAGCCTGTGTGTTAATTAAGCATTTGATATACATTTTTTTAGGGATTCCTTCCGCTACATTTTCTTCAAAATGGTCTTGGGTAAATCTTGCTTGTGAAGGGAGATCATCTTTATTCTAAGCAAAAAAATAAGGGGGAAAAAGTCTGTTCTGTGAAAAGCTTATGTGCTCTGCAGGAGTTTATTTGTGGCAGTAACAATCACAGAAGGAGTTCTGGGTGATAAATATGTCCAAGCCTTCAGTGGCAGATCTTTATCAGTGCTGTAATGCTACACGGTAATAATGCTCTATTGTCAAAGCATCTGGATTTTCCCATGGGCAGTGTTTCTTCATCTGTGAACTCCAAATTACACAAACCCTGTGGCCACTTGTTTCAATATGTAACAAAATTTAGCGACTTTAAGGCATACTTAAGGTATACATCCCCTGAAATTTAAAATTTCAATGTTACTACAGCACCACCCAAAAGTCAGAGTGCTAAGGCCATTATAAATAACAACACTTCTAACTCTTAGGGCAAGAAAAACTGAGATAAGTATTAGAAAAAAAATCCTTACTTTTTAAACCTCCATGTTGACAGGAAGGCAGGTCTTTTCAACACATTTTCTGAAAATGAAGCAAAACATCTATCAAAAGAGTAAATCTGTAAATTCATAAACCTAGGATTATTAAGGTCAGTCATTTAAGGTTGGATGATGCTGGGATAATAGAAATTGCTTTTTTTCCAGCAATCTAAGTACATTGTTATCTACAGAGACTTTACCAGCACCCTATAATAACGTCCTATCTCTAGAAGTGCACTTATTCCTTAAAAACAATCAGTTGCAAATTTGAATATAACCAAATGCTGTAGGGAAACATTTTATCTATGCATATTTCCCAGGATTGTTCCCTTCTCTCTTTCTCTTCACTCCTGGTGATGGGAGAGTTGGTGTAAAACCACACCAGGCAGCAGGACCTTTCTGCACTTTACCACAGACTCCGTATTACACTGGGTTTGCACCTTTTTTGTGTGAAGAGGAGAACTTGCCTTCGCAGCTTTGCATGCAGAAAGGCCTGTCTACAGCAAATCAAGTTACAATTTTGAGCCACATTCTGCTTTCCATGTTTGCATAAAACTCCCACTGACATGAATAAGAGTGCTGTGTATATCATGCTGTGTAATAAATAGCATTCAAAACAGAACCTATGCAAAGCTTTCTCACTGTTTTGGGCTACCAATTTATCCTTGTATTTACAGAATATTGATGTAAGCAGATGCCCAAACTGCCTGTCATTTTTAAAATATGCAGAGATGACTGGTGCAGTGGCTACTGACTACAAAACCAGCCCAAAGTTTCTGGGGCTGCAGTCTTGCTGGTCTCTCTGCTCTGCTCCCCCAGAACATGGCAGAAGATGCCCTTGCCCTGACTCAGCCCCATGCACACACACACCCTCACACATTTGGCAAATGATGCACAACTGAGTTCACCCTTGCCTTCACTGGCTCATCAATGTCCTCACAGCTATGTTGTCTCTAAATTGGGGACGGGGGAGGAAAAAGAAGCACAACTCCTGATCTACCCAGCTTTATGTGGAGGGGTTTAATACAGCTCTATCTGCCTATTGAAAGGAGCAGATCCTTCCTGTGCGCTCAGGCTGTGAACCCAAAAGCAGAGCAGCAGTTTCCACAATGATCAGACATACAACAGAGCAGTTCCCTCTTCCCACAACATGTAGACCTCTGACTCTTCCATATTTCTAGCATCAGAGGGATGACTTTCCTTTCTCCCATCTATAAAGTTCTCTCAAAGTTTCTGGGTCTTAATAAGGCAATTGATGAATAGCATCAACACAGCATAAATCAAATGCTAAATATTTATGTGCCATATGAATCTCAGGAAGTGCTGTCATCTTTTGTCTACCCGTTTCAGAGCCTCAGTATGCTCATTACTTGTGCTAAGGGGGAGAGGGAGAAAATGAGTAACTAAGCTGGCTACAACAACCACCTTCCTCTTGAAGGTCTAATATGCTTAATGAGAGGCAAGCAGGGCACACCAGATTTATATATGGAGATTGTCATCAGTAAGCACTGTGCTTCAAAAAGTAGAGATGGCTCTGCTAGGTATTATACCCAGCTCTCTGAATTTTTGTGAACATTATCCTTTGATTAGAGTTCTCCCCAACCAGTTTTGGCCTGGGGCATGAGTTCATGCCAGCTGCCACTCTCCCCTCCTGGAGGCCAGCACAACCCCCAGTGCATTGCTGACACCTTCCTGTGCATTGTCCTCCACGGAGGATGCTGGTCCTGCCCATTCTTGCCCTGTTGGGGAGTGGCAGGGGAGCAGAGGGCAGGACAGGACTGCTCTTTCCAATTGTGATGCACCCCCAGAACAGAAAAACAGAGAACCCCTATTCAGCCTGACAGCAGGCAGCACTGGCTAGTGTCCTCCAACACTTGACTTCTTCCCAGGCAGGAAAATAGAATAGCTTTGTGCCTGCAGTCCATGTGTGTGTGTATGTGCACTTGCATGCCTGGGTGCATGCAAATAAGCTTTCCAAAAGCACCCTGTCCTTTCTGAGTGTGCTTTGGAGGTGTGCCACTCCACAAATATTGGAAAAGCCCTGTGGAGCTATTTGTTTTATTTTTGAGCATTGCTAATATATGATGACATCATTTCCACACTTTGCAATTTTCCACAGATGACTTCTACATTATTTCATGTCTATTATAAAACCATTTAATAATGGTTTTAATAAGTTCCATTAATAAATGGAACTGAGATGTCTTGTGAAGGGAAATAAGTGGTTCTGCTGTCTTGGGGAAACCAGAGGACACAACTCTCAAGAAATATCTGAATCCACACTTTGTATTGAGGAAACAAGGTCACTGAGAGAAGAGCAAAAAAAAAAAA
>VZRX01002830.1:120939-147681 GCA_013398075.1 Notiomystis cincta
AAAAAAAAACTGCAGTTGGTAAATCAGAAATTAAAATTCAGTTCTCTGTGCAGAAAAAGGCACTTTCAAGTCAACAAACTTTTGGCTAAATAATATCTGCAGCAAGGCACCAAGCAACAACACAGTGTATCATGAGAAGAAAGATACTGCCACACAGTTGTAATGCTGTCATCAGTGATACTTAAAATTTTAGCAACTGGACACTTCCAGTTAGTGACTTCTAAATGATAACGGGCCCTCAGCTGTCTGCACAAAACTGGTTCCCATAAAACTTTTTCATATTCAAATTTTTACATTTTTAGCTGGTGTGGATGTGGCAAATAATTTTGGAGCCAAACACACATTCCCATGCATTTCCATGAAAATAAGTCACTTTTTATATGTTTACTCAGACCAGGATGAAAAATATTTTTGGAAATTCTACACCTCACTTATTGATTGTACAGCTAAGAAATCTGACATTTGTGAGGTGTGTTTGTGGAATAAAAAAAAACATCAAATTCCCAGTCTTATTTTTGGTTTGTAATTTTGATTTTTGTTTTTGAAAGCAAAAGCACAATTTCTAATTTTTTTTTGCATATTTTAATGTGAAGTGTTGACCTTAAAAGATCTTTTAGGATGCATGAAAATCTGCTTTAACTTGTAAACAAGAGGGGAAGACAGAAGCATACTAAAAATTAAAGAGGGGATAATAATGACTACAAGTGATTTTGGCCTGTTTTTTTTATAAAAAAACAGCTTTGTATTACAAAATCATGGGTTTGGCATCTTACAGCTGTGCCAAACATTAATGATTTGAAGTTAAATTTGCCATACTGTTTAGATTGATTGATTTATTTTTTGGGGAAAATTTCTGATCCATCAGCTTTGGCTTTTCCAAGAACGAGGTCTGGGAAAATATGTTGTTTTGCCCAAATTTAAATGTTCTGGCAACTTTTTCTTGGAACCATTGCATCATTCCCATGCTTTGAAGCAGGGCTTGAAATCTGGCAGGGGTCTGGCCTTGACTTCAGGGATATGCCTGGTATCACATTTCTGAAAAATCCACCTAATTTGGCCAACACATGCTTTTGAGGGAAAACCAAAAACCTCACTAGCTGCTCAGTGGAGACTCTCTAGATGTGAACATATAAAGGCCCCAAGAATGCCACTGTCATGGTACATGTTCCATCTCATCATTATCTCCAAGAGACAATAGAGGCTGAACATGCACCTCTCCATGAAATAGCAGAGCATGCCTGAGGCCAGCAGTACAGGAGCAGAAGCCAGTGTTTTCCTGTAATAACTCTTGTAGGCTGAGTTAGAGCCAGCACTGAGAAGAGGGGCTGTATCTGCAGTGTACAGGACTTCATCCATATAACACCCTTAGGTTATGGTTAGGCTGGTGGACCTGCAAATGTGTCCAGCTTCTTGTAGGTGGATGGGTATTCATCAGGTTACCACTCGACTGGATTCCAGAGGGGTGGGCAGAGGCTCTGCCAAGGTCTCTGAGGCAGTTAACCAGGGAAGTGGGACTGCAAATGACAAAACCTTGAGTATTTCTGCTTAGTCAACTTACTGCCTCAGTGACACTCCTGGTAGGTTTTGTTTAAGTAGGAAGCTTCAAATGCAGAGGAGGCAGCAACTGGAATGAAGATGGCACAAGGAATGGAAAGACTGAGACAAGGCATCTGTTGACCTAGAGAGCCAGGAGAGCAAGAACAACTAGGATTGGGATTAGCTGCACAAGTAGGCTGGGAACAGGAGCCAGGGCAAGAAAGAACAGAGTATTGAAGTGAGCAAGCACTGGAGACAAAGTGTGGACAGACAATGGGATCACCTGTGAGGTGTGCTGAGGCACAAGGAAGGCTGGGTCTTAGGAAATGGTGAGACTAGTGGAAGTGGAGAACACAACCAGGGAAGGAAGACAAACTTGGTAAAGTGGTTACAGAGGATGGCCTGGGAACAAGAACTGAAAGTGCCAAAGTGGAGGTGGATAGGAGCATCAGAACTGGACAGAAAGCTCAGGAATGCTCAACTAGGCCTGTTGGCCAGTATGAGGGAAAAGGTGTGGACCATAAAACACAGAGCAAGCTGTCAGGGAGAGATTGAATCTAGTGAAGTAAGGAGCTAAAGAAAGCCCAGAAGGCAAGAATAGGGAGGAGAGAGGCTGGGGCATAAATCATTTGGAGAGCAGGAGACCAAATGGGCCAAAGCATGAAGAGGAATGTGCAGACCAACCAACAAGCAGCAAGGGGCACTTAGTGACTTTTTTACAGCATCTGGAAAAAAATGTATTGTTATGGGGGATCCCAATGGATTTCCATTTTGGGGAACTGGGTTCTCAGGAGAGCACTGTCGATGAGACTTCCTTGACATGAGAGACACGACAGTCAGCATGAGGGAATTCCAGTTTGGATCTCCTTATGGTGTGTGCAGATCAATGGACTGGAAGTTGGCGGTTGCTTAGGGACATTTTTCATGACCTGCATGCACTCACCACAGTGAGTGTATCTCAGTATCTCCAGTAGTACATGTACTTGACATTTGAGAAGGGCTAATACCTCAGGGTGATAAGAAACGTGAGGAAAGCTAGGAGTAAAAATTTGCAAAGACACCAAGAAGGGTGTGTAAGAATACTGAGGTCATTATGTGGTCAAGTGGTCAAGCTTTCACAATTAAGAAAAAGAAAGCAGATTTGCCTGACAACTCACTCTGTTTGCAAGGCAGAGAGGACTCATCTCCTAGGGGACAAAATGCAAATGGAAGTGCAAGATAGACCAAAGAAGCCGCATTATAACCTAACAAATTTTAACAAAAACTAAGTAGGTTCAAAGAGCAGGGGAAACAGCAGACAGAGAAGGTCAAGAACATTTTATTTAATATAGTAGGAGCAAAAGAAATTTGCCTCAGACTATTATTTGGGAAGAGGGAGGATGCTAACCTTGTAAGTAATGCAAAAACAATGCATATTTTCATTCTACTTGGAAAAGAGTACGGCAAATGAAGATATGAAAGTCCTTTTCAATCTACAAATAACTGAAGGGTGTATTAAATGACTCCTAGAGAGATTAATATTTTAAAATTAGCTGTTCTGGAAACTATCATGCAAGAGTTGTAAAAAATTTGCTGAGAGAATCTCTTTGTCACTACTATTTTTGGCAAATATTTGTATATGAAGGAAATCCCAGAAAGCTCCAGAAGATCCTACATTATAAAAGGCAAATCATTGAAGGCAAATTTTCCACAGTGAATAGATGATAAAAGTGCCTACTACAATCTCTTTTTCTTAGAAGTACCAAGCTTCCACACACAGGTGGGAGCCTGTGTGTGGATTACAGAAAGCCCAGGAACCCCATAAGGGTTCTGAAGAACCAGACCCTTCTCATTCCCCTGTATAATCCACCGTCTATAAACTGGAGTAATTCTACCTTCTCATCTCCAAAAGGTGTTATGGGAATGAAGCCCACTGATACAACATTGGTAAGCACACTAGAATCACAGAATGGTTTGGGTTGGAAAGGACCTTAAAGATCCTGTAGTTCCAACGCCTCTGCCATGGGCGGAACACCTTTCACTAGACCATGTTGCTCAAAGCCCTGTCCAACCTAGCCTTGAACACTTCCAGGGTGGGGCATCCACAACCTCTCCGGGAAATCTGTTTCAGTGCCTCATCACCCTCAGAGTAAAGATTTTCTTCCTAATATCTGATCTACTCTTTTTCAGTTTAAAGCCATTCTCCCTTGTCCTATCACTACATGCCCTTGTAAAAATTTTCTCTCCAACCTTCTTGTATTTACTGGAAGGATGTTTTAAGATCTCCCAGACCTTCTCTTCTCCAGGCTGAGCAGACCCAACTCTCTCAGTCTGTCTTCATAGGACAGCAGAGCCTTCAGGGAAGTGAATCGCTCCATCTTCTCACTGGGGTCTGAACAGTGTTCAGTGAACAAGGCATGGGGTCTTGTACAGAGCACAGACCCAGTATAAATAGCTGCTTGTTAATTGAGCACCACCTGCTCCATGAGCTGGATGAGGCAGGGGTTCTGTGGGACAAACAGTGCAGGATTATGCTCGTGTAATTAAAGACTGCTGCAACGTGTGTACGTGCAGAGAGGGGCCAAACTTCGACTCCACAAGCCAGCTTAGCAGTGGCTTTTTCCAGTTTCTCAGTGCTTGATTTTGTCACCCTTAGTAATGCTCTTTCACTGTGGTTTGTATAATGCCATTACGTACTCTTTGGTAAAGGACTGAAGCTGATGTGGCATTGTGGAACTCAGTGGAGTTGCTTTTAGTTGCTTCTGAGACATCACCGGTGTGAAGAAAGACAAAGGGTGGTAGCAGGAGTAGACAAACGGAGCTACGAGACCTCTCATACTCCAGAACACATCCAGTGAAGAAGTGGGAAGGAAAAAAGAAAGAAGAAATGCCAAATGCAATGCTTGCATGCAAATTCAAACAAACCCCTCTTTGTCTCCCTAAGACCCCAAACTTTGGGGAATTTTGCCTTCTGATCACGGTTCCAGCTTTGTGACTCAAGCATCATTCTCCAGATCTGCAGTGTATCTTCCCATTTATCTCTAACTAAGACAATTTCTGAGTCCGTGATGAGTCATAAGTGTGTTTTATATAGAAACCAAAGAAGGTTCTTCCAGTCTCTCAGTAAGATATGCCGTGCTGCCAGGGAAGCACTTTTGGTTGTTCTGACAAGCAATTGTGACTGCTCTGAATTGCCAGAAATACTGTCTGAAGAGCAAAAGGATCATTCGCCATCTAAATCCAAACGGGTTTATAATGCAATCTTTGTGCCGCCTGAATGCGTTGATCCCACCTTGCAATCACTGATATTAGGCTTTGCACACTGGCCAGATCCCAGTGGGTATAATTTTCAGGCTGGCTAACTCGCAGGGTTCGAGTGATGCCACTCAGGGGCTCAGAGCCAGCGGAGCAGAGGGGGCGGCATGCAACACACGGGAAGGGGTCTGAGTCAGGGCTCCTGAGAGCAAGGAGACCTGCCTCCTCTCTCCTTCCTGCTTCTGGAAACCACTCCTTGCAAGCCGGGTCCGCTCACTGACAGCCACCTACCCTGCAGTTAGGTCCTGTCCTTTCTCAGCTGAGACAGGAGGGACAGGTGGCCCATGCCGGAAGCAGTGGCTGCGGCACAGGAGCAAGGGGGGGTTCCTGGTCCAGAGCCCAGAGCTGCCATGTGACAAACAGGAGGCCAGGTATTAACAGGTGGGTGAGAAGACAGGGGCTGGCTGCCTGCTCGGGGAAGCGGCCGTTTTAAAACCAAGGCGGCAAGGATCACAGGGAGAGCATGCACGGTGGGGAGGGCATATTTTGAAGAGGAGGAGGAAGGAGCTGTTTTGGAATTGGGTGTAAAGCCATTTGTTTGGAGGGATGCCAGGGTAACAGTAGGTGCCCAGAACAAACGCGCGCAGCCATCCCAGCACTCAGAGCCTGCATGCTCGTCCTTCGCAGTACCTAAGTAGGTCAGCCCGTTTCTTCAACCTTTCCTCTTCCCTTTCTCACTTGCTCTCTTTGTGGGAGGTGGTGGTGGCGGTAGCAGAGGGGCTACACCCGTTTTCACTGATTTCCAACACTGTCTACGTGTGAACAAGAGAAGCGGAGAGAAGCTAAAGCTGCTTTCTTATTAACAGCTGGTGACAGTCCCTTTACACAGTGCGTGTCGCATTTCTTAGCCGAGGTAGAAAGGAATGAAAGAGGAAGACAGTTATTTAAAGTTTAACATTACAGATGAATTACAAGGATATTCTGAGGCTCACAGTCCCCCTCAGCAATTCTGCGAGCCCCAAGGCTGGCCCCGCCACACCTTTGCAAGTGACTATTTTAAGCAAGTGTGCTCATCGGGTTCGGGAGGACAACTGCTCCAAGTAATTCTGGGATGCAGGTTTCGCACCACAGGATGCCAGCGGGATCCAGTGAAGGTTATGGACTGTCTAGCCTGAACTCCATCTGTGCCCTGAAGTTTCCTCTTGGCTGGGCACCGCTGAAGGACCAGAAGCAGCCAGTAGGAAGCAGTAGGCACAGGGGCTCTTGGGGAATTTAAGCCATCTGAACGTGGCACTCAGTTTTTTAAGACAGCGTTTTTTTAAGCGCTGTGAACATATTGCACCCAATTATAATTGCATTATGTACTCTGTGCCGTGCTATGAGTGCATGCCTCCTCCTAGCAATGGAGGGGCAAATCTGACATACATACAAGTGCCCTGTTTTCTCCTATGTAGCTTCTCCCAGGCTGCGTATCACGATAGTATTTGCATGCCTCCCAGTAGGGCACTGAACTGTGTGGCTAACATCTGCCACGTGTTGTTTGTTCTGTCCTCCTCTCCCAAGGAAGGAGGTGAGTGTAGTGGAGCATCTTGTTTTTGCAGCACATTTGTTTGGCTTTTGCTTTCCCTGCATGCAGAGCTATGTATTTGCATTAGTAAAAGTAAGGGCACAGAAATGTGTCCTGCAATTGAAAATGCCTTTATTTCAGTAAGCAGAATTATGGCTAATTAAGTCAAATTAAAAAGGGAAGGCAGACTTGATTTTCCTTATTCTCAGCATACTCTGTTTGACAAATGGGTCTTAACCACAGATGACAGTATTAGCTTCAGCCTTTCCGACAAGGAAATCTTGGCTGCTATTCCCTCTGCCCATTTATCTATGATAAATTTAAAGACACATGTTCCCCCTCCTGGACAAACACTCTTCAACTGTTTGGGGGTTTTTTAATCTAACAGTAAAATCTCTTTACATATGTCTTTTTCCCCTTCTTTGAATGGGCAGCCTTCTATGTGATACCCTCTGTGGATCTTGCCAAACAGTAACACTGGCTCTGGACACAGCTCTGTTTCATGGCAGTGTGGGTCTGCACCTGCTTTAGTGGCAGGGGCACTTTGGAAGACTAGGAGCCTGGCCTATATGTGCTTCTATCTCTAGGGCTTTATGTTAAGTATTTTCACCTTTCTGTTTGGCTGGAGTTCATTAATGACCCTCACTCAAGCAAATAACTAGTATTAGTCAAACAACAGTTCTGGTATTCTAGGGGGCACTGAAACACAGGACAGACTGACTTTTCAGAAACAGAGGGAAAAGCTATATTTTGCCAGAAACACGTTCTTGAGCCCAGAGGTAAAGTCCTACATACTGGGTTGTGTGTATCCGTGTTGCTGTTAAGAACAAGCTGATTTACACTTTTTCCATGTGCACTTTAAGATTACCTTATTTTAAGCATCAGGGTGGTAATTTCTTTCCTTAAGTTCTAGTAAAATGCTCCGTTTCTTAGAATCTTTGCCACTGCCTTCCAGGGCGCTCTGCCTCATCCTGCACTTTCTGGCTTGGTGTTACGACAAACAGCAAACGCAGGTTCACGAAAGCATTATAGGAAGCAAAAGTGCCTTTAACCCTGGAGACGTGCCAGCCCAGCGGTATCAAAGTTGAGCCTTCCCTGACCTCCGCTCTGGGCTCTGAGGCGCTCAGGCCCCAGGCTGCGGCGGCGGGGCCGGGACCTGGCGCGCCCGAGGGACGAGTGCCGGCGAGGGCTGTGCCACCTCCCGGGCGCCCAGCATGGGAGGTCGCCTTTCTGGGCATTCAGCGCCCACGAAAAGACCGAGTCCCTGCGCTTCGCATGAACATAAGACTGCCGTTTCCTCTCTATGGCTGATCTCTGAACGATGAAGTGATTTTCAGAGGAGGAAAGAGGCAACAGCAACAATGAATACACTGAACACCAGGCCAGGGCAGTAGGAAGCCCACCCTGCAGTTCACCGGGCTGGTGGAGCAGTAGGCGCTGAGCTCGCCCCAGGCATGCTGCAGGGTGAGACAGGGCCTCCTGCGCTAGCCCTGTGCCTCTGGGACAGCCCTTCCCGAGTGGGGACAGCCCTTCCCGAGTGGGGACAGCCCTTCCCGAGTGGGCACGGCTCTGGGCACAGCCGGGCACAGCCCCGGCCGAAACCCTGCACAGGCTGCGCAGCCCAGCCCAGCCCCTGGCCGAGGGCAGGAACCAGCACCGCGCTCGAAGGGCTGGATGGCGGCCGCCGCTCGCCGCCTCCCCCACAAACAGTTGTTTGTCTTAAGTTGAGATTTTTTTTTTCCCTGGGGCTGTCACAGATTTTCCACCTCCGGGGCCAACCAACGGCCAGGGAGGGAGGCTCATTAGTGGCCATGAGGGCGGCCGTCCCTGCCAGTGCCAGGCCTGTCTGGTGAGGGAGGCGGGCGGCAGCTTCGCGTCAAATGCCAAACAACCGTCCTTGTTTTCCTTGGTTGCCAGGGTAGGAGTTGACATTGTCCCCAGCGGAGCACAAGGACTCCCCGTGACATGGCGGGGACAATGGGAAGGTGTGTTTTCTTGACCCGCTGCAGGAAATCCTGTGCGTCTTGCCGGGGAACGCAGCATTTTCCTGCCCGGACCGTGGCCGGGCTGTGGCGCCGGGGCCCCGCAGCCTGCTCGGACCGGCCGTGCTCCGAGCCCCTCCTGAATCCAGCCGAGCAGACTGCGCCGGGTGCTGGCCGGGCAGCACAGACTCTGCCTGCGGGGCTGCCGGGACACTACGTGCTCGAAATAACGCCGAGCTTCGCAGCTCCTACCTGCGGCCATTCCTGGGGCCGGGCCGTGCCTCCCGGCCGGAGCGGAGCCGGCCGTTCCCAGTCGGCAGCACTGCTGCTGTTGATTAACTCATTTGGGTTGTTGTTTTTTCTTTAAAGAAACAATTCAGAAAGTGACGCATTACTTCTGCCTGTGGACAGAGGGAACAGCTGAAACGTGGGAGACCAGACTACAGCTGTGTGACTACAGCTTTTTTCTTTTTTCTCTTTTTTTTTCTTCTTTTTTTTTTTTTAAACAATTTTTCAAAACACATATTTTAGTGAATAAAAACTACCGATTCCCTCTGCTGGTGTTTTGGACCTTATTTACTTCCCAAGGTGGTGGTGGTGATTGTAGTCACCAGACTGTGAAAGGAAGAGTGAGACAACCGGAGAAGACAATCCCTTCCTGACTGGAGGGTGTTTAAACCACAGCAGTCACCCTGCTTGGCTTGGCCTCCTTGCCCTGCTCCACTCATGCATCCTTATGTTCTCCTCTCAGTCATCACTTCGGGTCCTCTCCTCCAAAGCAGCCTAAGTGCCACAAATGATTGCATCCATCAGGGGGATGGTGACATTGATAGGAAGTAAATATTCACATGGATAAATTAGCTTTAGAAGGGCTTCTGCAGACATTTGGAAAACCCTCGCACTCCAAGACCCATCAAATATTTAGGGAATATGTGTGAAACAGGAAAAAATAGAACAAAACAATTTTTTCTATACTGTGGCATACACAGAGGCCATGCTATTAAGACTGTGTGATATCCATCACAGAAACTCATTAGCCAAAACTCCAAATAACCCATTTCCTGGCAAGTCCAGGGTAGCATTTTCACATGTTTCTCTTTTTTGCCCAAATTCCTTGCCAGGCAGCTATGAACAGGGGCATGCCCAAAAACTTGGTGTATACCCTGTGTGTAAAATTGGTGATGTGAGGAGAAGGCTTTGTTTGTTAAGAGAATTCATCTGCAAAAGCTAGTGGGGCTGGCTGGAAGCCTCCCTCTACCTTTTCTTTTTTTTTTTTTTTTTTTTTTTTTTTTTTTTTTTTTTTTTTTTTTTTTTTTTTTTTTTTTTTTTTTTCCCTTTGGAAGAGATGTGGGAAGAGCAACATCTCCTGGAGACATTTGTTCTGGAATCGTGTGATTCCTTGCACTTCCAAAATAACCTCCCTGACAGAAATGCCTGCGATGGGTACACGCAGTTGGAGCAAGAGGGACACCTCCTTGCCTGCACGCTGTCTGCCGGCAGCAGTGCACACGGCAGCTACCACGAGCATAATCTCACCATTAATCTGTGGACTGGGGACACTCACAGGCACAGGCTGCTCAAGAATGAGAGTGCAGGACCTCATGTAAACAGCTCCACGAAAGGCACACAATGCGCCAGTGGACCTCATCATGGGTACCGTGCCTCAGGTGGGGCTGGCTTCTGGTCCTAGGGTCAGAGGACAAGGAAATGTGTGTTGCCTTTCTGGACATCAAGCTTTAAACCTAGCAGGTAGAGAGCCAGAGAACACAGGAGTTGGGACTTTCCTCAAGCATTTCTATGGGTGTGGTGTACCAGAGAAGATCTTTTGACATACCGATGTCTCATCATCTACTTCTCCAGCTGTCCTTCCTACTGACTGTGCATCCATCCCTGTACCCGGAAGATGAAGGACCTCTGGGAAAAAGTGTTTGCACAAGGAACGTGCACATACATTAGGGAAGAGTTAGAAATGCTGAGAGATTTTATTATCTGGCTTTTTGTCCCCCATCTGGTGGTTCTTGCCCTCTTTGCATCTCCCCACTTGCTCTCATTCCTCATCTGTGCTTTGTCTCCCTCCTCACTGTGTGCCTTTGTTCTTAACTCCCTGCTCTTGCTCTTTCTCAGCTTTTCTGCCTACTTCTGTAGTCCCATAGCCTCTTCCTAGTGCTTGGAAAATGAATATTAAAACTGCAATCTCGACAGGAAAAGAAAGCAAACAGTTGCAATAAGCAATTCTTCTTGGGAGCAGTCTGACCAGTGAGTCATTCCCAGGGCTTTTGAAATGACAACAGGCATCTTCTGCCTTTGCTGTTGCTGCCGTTGTGTTCCTCACAGCAATGCTTACCAGCCAGTGGAGAATGGGGCCCCCTTATGCTTGGTGCTGCATAAATCATTTTCTTTAGCCTGGGGGAAAAAGAGAAAAAAACCAAAAACCTAAAGAAGATGAATGCATGATTCAAGGATTTACTGCTCAGATTGCTTTGGGGGTCTTTTATTCCTCAACCTTTCCTCTGTTTCTCTCCCAGGCTGCCTCTCCTGCTGGCCTAGCCCTTAACCCCATCCCATCACTCTCTCTTATGTCTGGCTGCCCCCATCTGATTTACCTTCCATTTCACTTTGTCCCCTGCTTTGTCCATGTGCATGCTTCTCCTGCTGTCACTCCCTCTCCCTTGTGGCCAGATCCCCTGATTGCCTTCTCCATTCTGCAGTACTGGGTAGCTTTTCATCACCTTGCTGGTGGAATCAAGAGATGCAAAATATTCAGTGTGAGGTAGACACTGAATGGTTAAAACTTGGCAAAGTTATAGAAAACTGAAAACAGGCTCTCATAGCAGAAAGTGTCAGGTACCACCAGCTCCAGCTAAATTAAATTCTGTCCCTGTAGTGTGTATGCACAGAGACATTTATATTCATATTTTTAACAGCCTTCTAAACTCTGCAGTTCACTGACAAACCCTTCATGAAGCTATCATTCCTTTTTTAACACCTGAACTTTAAAATGTCACATATAGCATTTAAAAGGACAGGCAAATAACCAAGGAAACATCCTAGCATGCATTTTGCTTTCCCTCCTTATGGTTGATCTAAAGTCCATGGAAATCAATGGCAGTCTTTCCATCTAGTTCAGCAGAGTTCGCAGTCGGTAGGTTGTTTCCTCCTAAAATTTCAGATGAAAAAGACCCCACACAAATGTGGGGTTTTTGAGTTTCCTTTTGCTCATGTATCTGGCAAGACTGATGTGCTGTCAAATGATCTTTTCTGTGCTAAATATACACCATTAACTACTAATAAAAAAAAGCCAGGCTTTAAACATTCAGCTCCTTTTGGCATCTGTACAGAGCATTCCACTTGATCTCACAAGATGTATGGTTTGCACTAGGATTGCAGTCACAGTTTTCTTGTTAAAGCTGTCAACCGTTCCAGTGTCTATCTTTACAATGCAATTCAAACCTCACTTAGGAAAATAGGCAGTTCTGCTTGAACTATGATATTAAGATCCTTTAGCAGTCCTTTTCTGTATCCATTTGCAGGCTACAGCTCCTGTTAAAACTAGGTTGCAATGTGAAAACAAGGGAGGGAAGAGGCTGATCCCTTCTGTTTGAGACACTTCCTCTCAGTGGCAGAGATGCTGTGGACATTAAATGCTTCCTTAAACATGCTATTTTTTTGATAAATCTCATTTTCTTAGAACCACTTACAAGGCAAAACTTCACTGTCTCATCCTGTTAAAGTTACAGAGGTAACTCCAGGACAGAACATTGCCTTTTGACTCTCTTAAAATCAGCAGAGAAATTCTCTTGAACATTAGATGATTTGCCATAGGATTGCATTGGTATCAGGCTGGACTCATTAGCAGATATTTGTTAATGACGTGGGAGAGGTGGAATCAAGTTGATAGTTTTTTTTCCTTGTGAAAACTGATCATGTTCTAAAGGTGAACGCCCAGAGCATTTCTGACAAGACAGTATAAATCATCAGTCAATATTGCATGAAGTAACTCAAACATAATGACATAAAGCAAAGAGAGAATACAGGTACAAGATAAACATATGTCTTCTAATGCTTAGGCTCAATGGGGAGCCCCCTTATCTGCTTCCATAAGGCGCCTTATTGTGCTTAAGTAATGGGTATTAGAAGCCAAGCAGTATGTTACATCTCCTCCTACATGGTACATTCCCATACTGCCTAGATACATATGAATCCTGCATGTCACATGTCATTACATTTTCTGAGACTATATCTCCATCCATGCTAAAAATACACAGAGAGAAAGAGAGAGAGAACTTCAGTGTAAGCAACAGATACTTCTGCACAGACCCTTGGCAATTCCAAAGACTGAGAGATTTACACATGTGTTTATTATTCATCATTGTTTGAGGAAGAGCATTTGTGAAGATAACCAGCCCTAGGGGTTTTCATAGCAAGAGCCTGCTAAGGGCTTACGCCCATCCCTTTCCAAGCTGGATACATTCAAGTGAAGCCCCCTCCACCTGCCTTTTCATATACATGGTGGCCTGATTTTTTTCTGAAGTGCTTAGTTACAGAGCCATTCCCGTAAAAATAACTCCAGAGCTATCCATAAATACTCTCACTCAGAAATTCCAAGCAGTGAACAAATCTGTGAAACTCGTGACCTGCTGATGTCCTGCTCCTCTGCTGTCGACACGCAGGGACCGCAGAGCCCTGAGCCTGCTGTGGGGATGAGCCACCTTCCAGCAGCCTCTGCGCTGCCACCTCTCTCCTCTCGTGTCACACAGAGAGGGTCCCCACTGCACAGCCACCCACAAGCAGCCTGGGGTGGCCCCCAGGAGTCCATGTGGCAGTAAGGATGTGAGGCAGACCTCTTGGACCAGGCTCCACTCCCCTCCCCCCAAAAGCCAGGAAAATCATTAGTGGCCTGAAACCTCGCTCTAGCGGCTTCATTGCTGGCACTCTGGAGTTGGATTTGGTCCTCCATACGAGAGACAGGGGAGGAGCAGTGGTCCCCTGGTGCCATGTGTCAGGCAGGAACATGGCACATGCTCGAAGTACCCCCAGTGTCCCGGGCTTTTGCACTTCTGCGTGAACAGCCGAATGGGCAGACCCCTCCTGCTCGGCTGCAGCAGATGGAGTGGTGAGGCAGGCTGCGTGTCTGCAGGGCTGGGCAGCAGAGCTGTGCTCTCGAGCTCCAACTAATGAAGCTGATTTGATGAGCTGATTATTCTTGTGTATTAGTGCATCTCTGACATGGTGCTCCATGCTGTACCAGACACAGAAGGAAGGGTACAACATGGGCCCCCTACCGAGCTTTCCACCTAGGCAAATGGACCAGACGATCCAGAAAGACAGGGTTCTGGATGATGAGAAGGAGACGGAGCCCCTCTTTGTAACAGAGCACTGCAGCTCTCTGAGCTGGAATGTAGCAGCATTCCTAATTTAGATACTCCGGTTGAATTTTAAGTGGAAGTGAACAAAACATTTGAAAAGCTGTCCCTGTTCTCTCGGCAGGGAGATTTCGAGAATTTTCTGGGTTTGGGGGAGAAATACTGGCTCAAAAGCAGCCAGAGTTTTCCCAGGTAGAGATGTGGTACCTGGAAGCAAGCGCAGGCTTTCTAGATGTGATGAATGTAAACAAAGAGGGGTTGGTTATCAGTAGGTGATTCATGATGGGAGGGATAATGATGAATAGGTGTTATGACAACAACTGCTCTGCAGCTGTAGCTCTCTCTTCTGCCACAAACTGCCAAAAACTCACCAGCTTTCTCCTGGGATCTTCTAATGACAGTAAACAAGGCTTGACAGTGTCCAACACAGAAGGTACATGACTGTTGACCTCCTCGTGGCAGGGGAAAATTGGCTAAACAATGTTAGGTCTCTGGGTTTTTGCAGACAGCAAAACATCCCCCAGAAAACATTCTTCCTGGTTTACATAAGCCATTAATTATGTTAATAATGTTTCTACCTGTGCAGTTTCTCTAATTTTAGCCCAATATTCCTTCCTCCAAATGCAGAAAATTACCCTATGGGAGCACAAGCATGGCTTTTTATGTATTTTTGTTCATTTCTACTCCAAAATGAACAAGAACAAGCCCCAGCAGATTTTTTTCAGGCAGAGTGGCAGTTCTGCTCTTGCTGAATCATCTGTGACAATGATTAGGCAAGAACACAAGAATAAACATTTCTTGGCAGCCAGGCATCAATCTCCCCTACAAAGTATAACCCACCACTTAAAAATCAGAGGCAGAGTTTGAAAAATGCTGCTCTAGGTGACTTGGTCTGTGTTTGGTACTGTGAACAAGCTGTGCTGGACTCAGGGAAGCTCAGCACAGTCCAGAGGAGGGACCAGCTACACACTCGTGATCAGGGGCTTCAATAGAGCAACCGTGTAGTTTCCACCATGGTATTGAACACAGACAGAGTAAACAGGTGAGATTTGCTGGAGAGCCCAGTGTGAGGCTGAATGCACACAGAGGTCCACTGGAAAGCAAAACTGATACTGATAGTGTTGCTTGTAGTATTCACGGTTTTGTATATATTTGAATATCTTTTCCAAATTCCTCTGCTTCAAGTGCCTTATTCGTGTGAGTCCCATCATGCTTCACCCAGTCCAGGAGGTTTCTGCCTGTCAGCTCCCCGTCTCTGTCAGTCCTCATTACAGCAGCCACCTATGAGAATAGGTAGAGAAACAAAAGGCCAGATGCACAGCTGCACAGATGAGTGAAGCACACTGCAACAAAGGAGAGCAGCTCTCTTTGGACATAACTAACACGTGTGAACTTGCTTGACTGTTCGTAATCCCATTTCTTGTTGCCTTTTCTCATAGCTGAATTTAAACATAGAGTGTTTCCCAACCACTTGTCATCTTCATAAGGCCTATTTAGTCTCTGTGTTGAGGCACTAAGAAGAATGGGGATTCAAGGAGCAGGAACGAAGGGGAAGGGGTGAGGCTTATAGCAGAGAACTTCAAGCTGAAGTTACTGACTTCCTTTCTCAGTTCTACTAGAAATTTTCCTGCACACAGTTGGGTATGCCACTTCACCAACATGTGCTCAACTGGGAAATCTGTCAAATGATGAAACCTGACAGCCCACACCACGAGGTCTTGCTGGGTGTCTCGATGCATATTTGAGAGTTTCTGAGATCCCACTTAGGCTAGCACCACAGAGTAGCTTTTAACTCACCAGGCTGAAAAGAAAGTGGAGGCTCTGAGATCTGGAACATCAGTCTGAGGACTCATGCCTGGCAAAGAATGTCAGTGCTATTGCCAAGCCTGTCCTGCTGAACTTTCTGTAAGGTGACCCTTGTTTCTACACAACAGCAAACATCCCATGAGGTGTGAAAGAGAACTGCTGTTTACCTGCACCAGATTTCCACTGCAAACCAAAGTACTCACTAGCTGAAATTCCAGAGAAGTCATGGAATAGTGCAGGGACCAAGAGCAAGGGAAAATTCCAGTTTCCTGCACTATTTGCAGTCACTCCTATAGCCATTATAGATCCAGTGGCTTTATAGCCAGACAGCTGTGTTGCACTGAAAGGCTGAGTTTCCTACCCAGTATCTATAAACCAGAATTCCGTTCATGGCAGAGTATCACTGGACACTGCCTTCCTACCTTGTGTGTTGGAAAGCTGATACAAGAACAAGGTGCCCAAACAGAAGACAGTATTTGCCATCCCAGGACCCCTCTGCTCCATAAGGGAATGGGATTGGGTTGGCCATGCAGTTGGTCTTTATAACTCCATGGTGCAGGCCTTTGTGGCTCTCTTACTTCTAGAAGCAGAAGTCTGGATTACACAGACAGTCCTCTGGCTCAAGAGCTCTGCTGCCAGCCCTGAGCTGTTGGCCCAGCACAGGAGCTGTGCAGAGGAGTCACAGAGCCAGAGCACACCTCTCCTGCAGAGCCATGGCCACCGCCTGCCTATGATATGATCATGGGGCTCTTGCTCCACTCAGTCCCCACTATGAATTTTGTGATTGTCCATCTTGTGAAGATTTTGATAGGAAGCTTTCTGAGCCAGAGAAGTTGGCTGTCTGCTCCATATCTGTGCTTTTGTGGTGGTGACGGACCCCACCTTTCAAGCTGGACAGAAAGTGATAGATGGCTCCAGGAGATTCACTTATCTGAGGCTTATTGAACTGTCTTATGAAATTGCTGCCCTCTAGTCTACCTGTCCATTGCCTTTGTGGGTTACCTAAGGTGTGTCTCAGAGAGGTGTCTCAGACATCCTCCCAAACCTTTGCTAAGAGAAGAGCAGACCTGAATGTGCAATGCTCCCCACAGTGGTTAATAAGCTGGGGATGCTGTGCCTTGTCTCCTTGTACCTTCAGCTATGAATTTCAGTATGCTGTGGATTGCTCTCCCCTCCTTCTTCCTCTCTAGCTCCTTTTCTTTTCATCCCTTCCTTCAGGGATGAATACATAACTGCCCATTTTTTAAGGAGTTATACAACACTTAGAACAACACCCACACAGGCAGTGTTCCCTGGTCCTTGCTGGAGACCTCTCAGTGCTCCTTCAGTCCCTTAATTCTGACCATCCAGAAGCACCAACAGCTTGTTCTGAGTCAGCTTCCTCTACCATCATGCACATGCAAATTAAACATTTTTCTGCACAGCCCATGAGTGCTAATTTTCTGAGCCATGGTATGGCTGTCTTCTTGGTAAAGTATAGACAGTTAAAAAAACCCAATCATGCTCACTTTAAATGACTACTGAAGGAATGCCTAATGGATAAATTAGGCATATCTTGGCTGTGAAGATGGCACCTTTCAGCAACATCCCATAATGAAAGCTTTGGGAGTGATGACCTGATATGGTGGCATGCTAATGTGAACAGCTTCTCTCAGTTACACATTTTATGACAGGATCTGAAGAGTGATGGATTAAGAATATATTAGTTATCAACTGTTTTTTGGATGAGTTTCTTAATACAATAAAATTTGAAGGCAAGCTGGTAGAGTGCTGTGTAATCTACAGATATTTATGAAACAGTGAACAAACATAAAAGGCTGCATTTCTTGAATGTGATTTGGTAATTTTCTAGCAGAGTTACAAAACAGAAAAGATTTGCATTTGGATCATTGTTTTGAAGACTTGTTGCTTACCTAAATCTTGAGCCAAACTGTTTCTGGCATGTAAGTTGGGTGGGAGAAAATTCTCTTGCACCCTGTTTGCACCCCCTGTGCCCTGCGCTGGAGATGAGGTGTTGGTGAGAGTTGCCAAGAAAATGAGTGGCAGCATTTGGGGATAGAGAGGCAGAAACCTACGCCAGGACACCTGGGAGGTGCTCTGATCCAGCACATGCACCTCCCTGGCAGGGTGAACAAACATATCAGGAACAGACTCATGCCTTGTCTTTCCCTCTTTCTTCTTCATTCTTCCAAAACCCAAGTGCACAACCAAGCCCTAGAAAAGTTTGCTCTGATGCTGTAATTGTGAATGTTGGTTTTTTCTCTAGGAAAGGAGGGTAAACACAATGCAGCATGAAGGAGACTACAGCATAAGTGTGGTAGAAGCTTGGGTAAGGAAGATTAATGCTGGAGAGCTGTCTAGGAAGGGGCCAGCATAAATCCTCAGAAAATTAAGCATATGCAAGGAGTAGCAGACAGTGACTATGGGAAAACCTGTCAGAACAAAGTAGCAGTCTCCCACTCTCTCCTACCTACAGACACAGCCAAACGCACAAGAATGGGGCTGGGGGTTGTTCATAAATAGTCTGGCTGCTGTTTGTCAGAGGCAACAGTTGAAATGTCCGTGCACAATTGCTACTTTAGCATGTGCTAAAAATGACAATGGCGTCCAGTGGCAATGGCCCCGCTGAGAACTGTCGTTCCAAGTCACAGTCATAAAACTACTGGTGGGTGGTCTTCATCTCCGCTTGTCCTCATTATCATTTCATTGTGTTTCTGTGGCCCACTGCACCAGGGCACTCCCTGCATTTTAAAGCATTTCATTGATGGGGCAGTTTGACATTCATATTTATATGTCCTTGTTGTATTGCAGTGGTTTCTTCTATTCTTGGGGTCCAAGCCTTTTGTGAAATGGTGCGAGGAAGATGTGTATTCAAATCTTGGACCAATGAATTGGGTATTGTCAGGAAATAACAGAAAGTATTGAGGATTTAAACATCCTGGACCTTATCCTGCTTCTGTGGAACCTAACAGAAAGGTTTTTCTTGCCAGGGACTGAAAGCAGGGTTGTGGAAGAGGTCAGATGGGCGGCAAGTACCTGGTTTGGGGTTCAAGAGCAAACTCCCTGGGTTACAATGTTAACAGGAGGCAGTCTGCTCTCCCTTCTCCTCTGCCAGAAGTGCAGAACAAAGCTCCTATTGACTTCAAAATCAGAAAGTCCAAACCCTAATAATATCTCTTTTATTTCCTAATTCTTGTTTAATATGCAAGACAAAAGCTAAGCAAAGCCTATATGCAGTTCTGTGACTGGGCAAAGCTTGAGCTGTAAAAGCAAAATGCTTGCCAAACCTGTGAAAAACAAAAACAAGAGACAGCTTACACAGTAGAAAAGGGAAAAAGAAAACAACAAAAAACCCAAACAAACTAGTGAAACCTTAAGATTTACTTCAATTGTTTTACTTGTGCTCTTGGCTGGTGGCTCCTCTGCTTCAGGAACCGGGGCCAGAGCAGAGGATTTGTCCCCTGCCTCCCTCCCTTCCTCCGGCAGGATGGCCAGGGGCACAGCAGAGCCCTGACACACGCTGGGCTGCCTTGCCCGAGCTGGAAGGCAGAGTAAAGTGGGCAGGGGTAGGAGGCATGTGGGGCTCCTGCCATTTTGCAGGGCCAGCGTGCCCATGGCTGGCTTGCTGTGCAGCAAATCCCCCCGTTCTGCACACACGGCTCTCCCGACTCTCCGAGCTCTGCGTGTTCCAGGCACATAAAGGAGCAGCTGCTGCTCGTGTGTGCGTGCGGTGTTGCCCAGTGAGGAGCTGGGGATGTTTCTTGGCAAATGGCAAGAGCCTTAAGTTTGCAGGTGAAATGCCATGGAGGGGAAGTGAGTAAGATAGGCCCGTCTGTAAATGTAAGGAGGGGTTTAAATGCTCTGCGGATGACCTCAAAGCATGGCTTGCAAATCAAACTAAAGGAAGAATAAAATACCTGACATGGGTTTTCTGCAGATCTTCCCAAACAAAAAGCTACCTGTGGACAAGAAATCAAGGGGATAGACCAATGTGCTTCAGAAGTTTCTCTTCTCAAACCATTAGCAAGAATGCCAGAATTGCTAGAAGAGTTCTCTTAGCCCTACAGGATCATAATTTCCTTTGTTACCTAGAGAACAGAAGCATGCAAGAAAGAGGTGTGCAGACATCTCATTGCTCTCCAACATGCCTCAGTCCTGATCTGCAAGCTTTCAAAGCAGGATTCATCCCCTGTGCTCATTCATTCAGCCCTTGGCCTCAGCTACTGGTGCCAAAAATGAGAGCCATGAGAGCCAAGTGGGATGACAGCTTTTGTACTGTGCTCTTTGGCCTGCTAGAAACTGGACAGTGAGACAGCAATAAAGATGCCTTGCTCAACCACTGTGCCTGGATCCACAGCAAGCCAGCAGCAGCCATAACTGAGTCCTCTACTTTTTTGCTTATATAGCAAAGACCTGAGATGGGAGAGGTGGCTCTGGACACACATCTCTGAGGAGCAACTCTGCATGCTCTAAACTCAGGGTGGGACATGCCTGCCTGACCCTCCTCTGTGAGACAGCAGTCACACCCAAAGAGCTAGCAATAGTAATACTATTGTTTAAATATTATTTGCCATGGTTGTAGCACTTCTGTTGGTGGATGATTGATGGACCAGCTGGAACTGCTCTGAGCATATTCATTAAGTTTTTGGTATATTTTTACTTCTGGCTGTCAATGGTTTAGACTCATGATTTTCATCCTGTGCCTTATTTATGAGCTGTTTGGGTTGACAGTCTCCTATTTGCTACTCACCCCTCATAGTATTGAGCTGATCACCTAAACCACACAGTACCTTGTCTGTTTCTCGCTGGGTAGGTGAAACTTGTCAAAGAGAACAGTAAACAAGGAAATACCACAGACTCATAAACATTTGCAGGTTTCATGTGAATAAGAACATTACAAAGAGCAACCAACCACTCCAACAATAGTCAACGCTCATTTCCTTAAGGAAATATCCTGAAGACACAGCAAAGAATGAGAATTCAGATGGCATTTAAGCAAATACTCACCAGTCCTGTTTTTCAGCACTTAAGCTGCTCTGTTATGTGGACTCTCTGTCTTTGGTGGTGTTGGAGTCCTTCTTGGAGTTAATATTAGCTTGTATTTTTAATGCTAGTGGGTGATTTCCTTAAGAAATGCATGAGAGGGGAGAGGTTCCCATTAAGGAGACTAACTGATTATTTGGTTATTATTTTGATCTGCAATGTATGCTTTTAACAGCCTAAAACAGAAATTAACTTTAGACAAGGGCAAGACCTGCATGTAAAAATGAGACCTGACATTTGAAACTTATTAAGCACTTTAATTTAAAAGCCAAGTAATTTCATCAAATGCAGGTAGCTTCCTCCCATACTTGGAACTGCACAGATGCTTAAGCCTTCCACCAGACTGGGAGCATCACTCATTTTAAAGGTGAATCGCTTCCCTTCCCCAAATAACCTGCAAAAGAGAATCTGTAACAATTTTGTTGTGATTTAACTTTTTTTCATTCTGCCTTGATCCATTTAAGAAAGACTTCAAGAACACAGGATTATAAAAGATTGTTAGAAAGGATTGTGAAAAGATGAATCTTGGAAGAGACTTCACGAGAAAGACTGCTGTAAATCATGTGCAGAGACTGTCTATAGACTGCAGGGTAACATGGAAAGGAAAGAATCCTTCTTCCTAAGTACAGAAAACACAGATTTAAAAATGGAAGCAAGGGACACCAGAAACACTGCTGCTTTGAATGCTGTGTTACGTTTAGCTGGATTTCGTGTAACACTATGTGTCACTGACATGACTCCTTCAGCATATATTCATAGGCATAAAATTTTGTGCACTGGTATTTTACACTGCGAATAGCAAAGAGAAAAATAGAAATACCCTTTTGAAAAAATGTTGCTGGGTTTCTTACTATAATTTTCTTTTGTCATTATCAGTACTGGAACTTCTGCCTGTGGATCCTGTTGTAATTAGGAGAGGTTTTGCTGTGCATTGTCCCCAGCGCCTGGCTGGCTGCTCAGAGCTTGCTTAGAAGCACTCAGCAGGGAAACAGGGTCATGTTGGGAATCAGCACGGACAGCTGTGACCCAGCGTTGCCCAGTATTTGGCATTATCGAGAGGGCCCAGTCGTAGGCGGGGGAAATGCTCTGTTCCCCAGGCACTGTCACCTGTATTACCGTATGTGCACCCTAAAAGGGTGCCAACAATCTGCCCTGCTCCCTCAAACCCCATCCCACCCACTTCTCTGGGATGCTGGTCCCTGCATATCCCCTGAGTCAGCGGAATTGTTGCTTCCCGAGAGAATCAGGCTGCCCCAAACGCACTCATCCCAACAGCCGCCCCCGCTCCGACTGTGTTGCGGAGGTACACGCTCTGGAGTCCGGGGCCCAGGAAGGTTCCTTCCAAAATGCTGGGAGTCACATCGTGTTTTGAAGGCTTAATTTGGTAATTGGGCAGACCCCCCTGGCCATCTGTGCTGAGCGGTGTCTGCACTCCCTGGCTGGGCAGAGGCACTTGGCTCCCCCTGACAACAGCCTGACACCTCCGATTAGGGAGCACAGCCTCCCCACACCCCGCTATCCCCCCATACTCTCCAGGAGAGGCAGCTCTTGCCAAGAGGGTGTTTGGGTGCCCAGACCCAGGCCAGAGGGTGGCCAGACGGGGTCACGGCAGGAGCTGATAGCAAATACAGGAGGCAGACACATCAGTTCCCTACTGCACCCTCCCAGGCTTCGGGGGTCCGTGGGTCAGCCAGGCAGGAGGGCTGTGTTCACAGCCACTGCTCCCTCAGTGTCCACCAAGTCTCTGGTCTCAAGGCTTTTCTTCCAGGCCTAGGCACTGTTCTTGTGAGTGGCTCCAAAATGGCATTGAACCCCAGCACCCAGAAACAGCAAGAAGTGTTGGGTTTTTTTTTTCCCATACAGAGGTTTTTGGACATATGCTTGATGCAAGACTGTTGTGTCTTCAAAATTATCCCTCTGGAAGGAAGGGGAAGTGAGTGTGGGAATGCCTAGGTGGTCTGAAAAAATGTTCAGTGTTGTTTTGATACAAGTGGCCGCATTGCATTTCATTCTGGGAGGAATATTCATGGCTAAGCTCTAAGCCTCTGATTTATAATGGAAATACTGATAGATCCAGATCCATTTGCAGATGCTATTATAATGTTTCATCCTGGGGAGGGGAGGGGGAAGGGAAACGGCCTCCTTCCCTTTTCATTTTAAATATCGGTACACTCTGATATTGGTTTCATGAAGCATTTGGATGGGTCCTTATTCACAAATGAATAAAAATGAGTAAAGTCCTCAGAATCAAAGGTAAGCCAAAACTGGCACCCATAAGCACAAGGCAACCCAGAGAGCCCATCTGCAGCCAAACCATGCAGCAGACCCAGACACAGCTTAAAGGCTGGCAACAAGACCGCCTGCAGAATCTGCCAAGGAACCAGATGCTGTTGCTTCCCAAGCTTGGCATGAGGGTTCCTGATTGCCATCCAACAAAGAGGAAAAAGAGGAATGATATAATGTGGTGGGATAAAACACATCCCACCTCAACCTCCTTTATTGCTCATTGAAAAAAAATTGTGGAAGATACTACTGGAAATGTATCATTGTTTTCAGAAATACATACATTAGCCACAACAATGGCCTTGCCAAATGGGAAAAGTAGGAGCTATTTAAATGTATGTGCCATTTAAAAAAAAAAATTAAATCTTCATATGCTGTTTTGGGTATGGATGTCTTTGTGTCTTTTGTTAACTGTTACAGTGATAACCACTAAAATGAATACAAGTGTGGCAAAAAGCTTCCAGTTTTTTACAGTAATATTCCAGAATCCCTTGTCTCGGCACAGCTGTCTAGATCAGATAGACCATAGTGATGGCTACTGAATGTAAAGAAGCCAGGTTTGTAAAATGAGGTGCAGAGAAATAATAAAGGAAACTGTAAATAAAGATATGTGATGAGAAATACATTATGAAAGAAAAAAAAACATATCGAGGCATTATACTGATAAGGGCTCTGCTTTTTCTTTAGTTGCACAAGTCTGTTGATGTAACTTGATTTCACTGGCATCACACCTGAGGAAAACTGGAGTAGATTTGGCCCAGGCAACATAACAAGAAGTCATGACTTGTGTGACTGTGCACCTGAGGATATATAAGCCCATGAGGGCACCATCAAAACTTCAAGTGTAGAGGAGGAAGCAAAATATATAAGAAAACATATGTAAAATAATATGCTGCAGGTAGGCAAATAAATGGGAAGCAATAAAAAGGTGATGTAAAAAAAGAAATAACAAAATACTCATAGTTACCTGAACAATAACAGCTGTTATCATTACTCCTATCATCATCATCAAATCATATTTTGGAAAATAGCAGGTGCTTCCACAAATGATGTTTCAGGGCAGCTCAAACATATTTACAAATTCAACTCATTTTTGCCAGAGACTTTCAGCTGAAAGAAATGCATCAGAACATGGTAGACAAACTATTCCCATAATTTTCACTGTTAGCATAATCAAAAGATTCAAGCACCTGTTAAAAAAGGAGAGGCTTCTTACAAAATCAAGGACAAGAGACCCCCTTTCATTCAATAGCACAGTGGTTGGAGCAGTCACTGAGCACAGGGAGACTCAGTTTCGATAAAACCTGTGGGGTTTCACATTTTCCACATCAGGGTCTTGTCTGAACAGGGCTGTGATGTGGCTTCACATCTTTTCTGGGCACAGGAAAATATTGGATATTAAACATGAGTCCTCCACGTTAACAAAACTGTTCTGGCTGCTGTGATACTGGCTCGCTTCTCTCCCATCCTGTCTTCCCAGCTTTTATATCCCTTACTTTTCATTAATATTTTTAATTGAAATTCTCTTATTTTAATTGTTTTAGCTTAGGAAGATGTGCCATTTTCTTTATCTCAGTCATATTACTTTTATATTTTCTTTTTTAATTCTTGTCAATTTTGGTTCAGTCTAAATAATTTTAATTATTTATCAAAACCAATTATATTTTCAAAAAAAATTCAATAAAAACATTCAATAGATGCACAACCCTTCTTACAACATTTTCAACAGGTTAAATTAAAAACACTGGGTGAAATATGAGGTATGGAAATATGTTTATTGTAAAGAAAGAATTTAAGGTAGTGAGAAATATACTATAAAGTGTTACATATTAAAGGATATAAGGTTATTCTTGGTGCATCTCTCTAAGTTCCAAATACATATTTGTATTTACAGAGCGTTATATGTGATAAATTTATTGTATGTGTAGAATCCCAGCTGTTACAAATTTCACTGACACCCATGTTTATACACCAGGAACTGAAGAAATGTGTTACCACTCCAAGGTGCATCTCAAATGGTTTCTCTCACCTTTGCATGCCACTGGGAGATGTTTCCTTTTCTGGAGCTAGATATTTAAGACTAGTAATAAGGAAGGATTTGGTTTGAAAGGCTGCTGTGTGTTTTTATACCTGTGTATGGGGCCTAGAAAGTATTATGATACATTTGTTTCATGCTGAGTATTGCCTACTGAAGCAGTTTCATATCATGATATGATATTATAGAATGAATTACAGCATTACAGAAAACACAGGCACTAATGAGTACTGGAGACTGTAAGCAGCATTGCCCAAGATTTTCTGTTATAAAATCTTCCTTTGTTATATTCCGACTTGGCTGAACATTCACCATTTGAGGTAAAATTTTCCATGATGCTTGGCTGTCTCAGGCTGATAATTACAGTTCTTGTTTTGCTAAGTTTTACCAAAAAAGAAAAAGCTCCTTCCTTAAATAGGGCCCTGTTCTCCTGTGAAATGAGTTCTTACATTAATTGACTGGCTTAGGGCTTCTTTGATGGAAGAAATAGGAAAAAACGCCAGTGCTCTGTGATATGATACCGACATGGTATATCAGCAAAATGCCTCGAGTCTGACCGTGGCAGAGCTTTGAAGAAACCGCGTTGGTCTTGTCCAGCAGAGATGGAGTGTGTCAAGCAGCGAAACCCCTCTCTCCAGGGTGGTGTGCCTGCCTCCCACTCCCTCCCCTTTGGTGCCCTGGGTGCTGCTGCTGCCTGCAGCACCTCCCCATCCCAGTTTGGAGCGCGGCAGTGGCCTCCCCAGGCTCCAGCACCACACCGAAATGAGCGGAGATGATCTTTCTGAGGGTGCTGAGGCCGCACGGTCGAACGTGGCCTTCGCGACGAGATCCCCGGTGTTCCTGCACGGCACGGGGCTGTCGTGCCCAGGGGCTCAGGGATCACCCTGCCCGACTCCTGCAGCCGGGGAGAAGTTGCAGGCGGGTCGTGCAGGCCGTGGAGCCGGCCCCAGCCCTCCCTGGACACTCCGCTGCCTCGGCACAGCGAGGGTGCCGGGTGGCGGCCCCTCCGCCGAGGACTTCTTGGCCATCGGGGCGTCTCCAGCCGGTGGAGCACCTGGAGAGCTGGCGGCCGGCGGCAGCAGCTGTGGCAGAGCGGGGCTGGCGAGCCAGCAGGCCGGGCAGCGAGCGGCGGGGGGCACCCGAGGGGCCCCGGCCCCGCGAGCAGAGGGGAGAGCAGGCTCCGAGTTATTAACAGCTTCCCTGGAAGCCGAGCCGGGGCCGCGGCCAGGGCAGGCAGCCGGCCAGCCCAGCATCCCGGGAGGCTTCCTCGGCTGTCTTCGCCCACCTCTTTTGCTCCATCCAGTGGTGATGAGCCATCTTGGAGCCTCCAGGCTTCGGGAGCGAAGCCGAGGGGCACAGGGCGCCTCAGCCGCCCCGCCTGAGTTTCCTGCAGCCCTCAAGGCACATGCCCCAGCTGCTCCCTGGGTACCAGGGTGCCGGGAGCACACACGGCCCCGCTGTGCAGCCGTCACTCCCACCAAGAGCGGCGGGCTTCGGGCTCCAGCACCCCTCTGACTGCAGGACAACATCGCAGCCTTACAGCGCCGGCTTTTCGCCTGACCAGCTGCCTGGCCAAGCCCTCCCTCGGCTGGGGGTGCTGAGGAGGGGGGGGCTGATTTCTCTGCCGCTTCTGGGGTGAGGCAGAGCAACAGGAGCCGGGGGCAGGAGGGGCCCCTTCACTTCAGTCTGAGCCCAGCGGGGAGGGTTGGCTGCTGGAGCGATCCTAGGCCCCAGGTTTCCAGCTGTGTCCAAGGTGAAGCAGCCTGCGGGGGCCCCTCGACTACAGCCAGAGCAGCTTGTCAGGTGCTTAAGGTGCTCATCACTAAGGGCAGCGTTTGGCCTCCCCTCATCTGTTTGGAATTTTCTTTTTTTTTTCCCCCTTCTTCTCTTCTG
>VZRX01002830.1:147724-174079 GCA_013398075.1 Notiomystis cincta
TTTTTTTTTGTGCCTTTGACATCCATGTCTATTTTATCAACCAGTAAATCTGTAATCTCACAATAATCTACATGCTGCTTGAAAGAAATGTGCATTGTCTCAGAGCAGGAACCCAGCAGTGAAGATTAAGAACCTTCATCATCTCCCCTCCCCATTCTGTCCTCTCTTACCCAGGGGCGTTTTGATGCCACAGGATAAAAATAAATAAAAGCAAGTACTTCCACTTCCTCGGAGCAGAGCTGATATGGCAGTAGCTCACTGGATGAGAGCAGCTCAGACCTGAAACGCTTTCTTCTCTGTTGGGATCACAGCTTGAGCGTAGGCTTGTTGTGTCGGAATGGGCCTACTGTACCCAAACATCTGAGCTTTCTCCAGCTCCTAGAGGAACATTTTATACTCATTATACATGCAGCAGAATTTCAAAATATGTCCCTGGGACCAGAATGCAGGAGGAGGACATTAAAGGTTAGGAGGTAGAAGGGGAAAAGCAAAAGGAGTGAGTAATCCGGAGTTGCCTGATAACCCTTGGAGTCTTAGCCAGAATTCACCGTATCGAGATGTTGTGAAGAGGGGAGATGCGTTACTTGACACAGTGCTAACAAAGAGAGGTTTTTATTGCTTTAGGTACCTTCTAGAAGTAAAAAGCAAAGGATCAGCTCCACATCCCAGGTTTCAAAATGTTATGATCTAAGCACAGGATTCATCACTGCCACCACTAAGAGATCATACATCCTGGAGTGTCATGAGCCATCCATGATTTGTGTCATTGCAAAGGATGATAAATCTCTGCTAAAGACATAACAAGCAGCATCATCGCTGCAACACAATAGATCATGATGCATCAAGATCTTTGCTAAAATATTATTTACAGTTAGCAGGGGCTTGGAATGGCAAAGCAGAAGCTGATATTAATCTTCCCTGCATTGTGCCTTTGTGCACACTAAGGGCCCTCCCTGCCCTGGGAAAAATGGGATCTGTAACACTCACTGATGCAATAGCCACTGATTGCATACACTGGGGCTGAGAGGGATTTTATATATAATCGTGTGTGTATATATATATATATGTATTTATGGAGAAAAGGAGCAACAACAAGAGCAAGTGAAGTCCCATTCTTCAAAGCTTATGCTGTTCAGAACCCATCTGTAAATGCAGACGTGTAAAGGTCTCTGTTCCTTGCAGTAACCTTGGGGAGATAATTTAGTCATAAAGCTCGAGGAGACAAGAAACTTACTTGTTTTCAAAACAGCTCCAAAGGTCTGGAAAAGTCTTAGGAGTTCTTCCAGTTCTCACCCTATTCAGCACGTGCAGAGACTTAAACAAATTAGGCTTTACTCCCCAAACTACTTTGGGAATCACTTTAAGGGAGGTGCTGAAACACTGATGACACAATTAATGTTTGGAGGGCTTTGCCTTAAAAATAAAATTATTCGAAAATCTCATGCCCCCCCAAAACCCTAAAAAAACCCAAACCCAGACAAATCAAACTTCTGAAAACTACTACCAGCTATTTTTATAGGAGACTCTCTGGAAACAGACTCTCACTCTGTCAATCTAGTCAAGTGTTTCTGAGGCACTGAGGACTGTGAGTTATTTCTCTTTCTTATGCAGGACATTGCTGATTTAGGTCACATCAACAGGACTAACAGTTCCATTTAAAGAAATGCTGAGATGGATAGAAAGTTGGGCTTTTTTTAAAAAAAATACTTCCTGCTGGAAGGAAATCTGCATTTCCAAGCTGTTGATGACCTTTTTGACAACAAAAAAAAATGCATAGTGCTTTACAAGAATGTGCCCAACTCCAGACTTACTCTGTCAGTGGAGGAATATTATCCCTCTTCTGCCATCCTAAAGACAAAAGACACAAGTAAAGTGCCTTTCAGTTTTATATCAGTTACTCATCCTGTGTTTGCTTCATGATGTGAAGCTGAACCCTCCCACAGACTTTAATTGAGTTAAATCATTGCCAGAACCTTTTAGGCTCCCTCTCACACACTCCTCAATGTGTGCATCTCTGATGAGGCATGTGAGCAGAGATACACTCCCAGGACATCTGGGCAGCAAGCCACCTACCTGTGAGCTCTAAATATTTCCATGAACTATATTTCATTTGAACATTTCTTTCCTGTTTAGACAATCATCAAAGTTGGGGAGGGGAATAGGGAGGAGCCATGAGCAATTTACTGGAATATATACAGGCATTCCCCAGATTTCCCATCCTCCTCCTTAATTGGATATTATCCCTCATTAATGACTCTGTGAGAGCCTGTAGAGTACTAATTGTCTGCAGTTCCTCTCTCTGTCCCTCCCCTCTCCTCACAGAGATTAGTCTTTTGTTCAAGTTCATGAAGTTTAATTTCTGTTCCTCTCACTGAGACGGGCAGCACATCCAACCTTTGTTCCACCAGAGCCCTCAGAACCTGATGTCACCTCCCTGGGATGTTGTCTCAGGATAAGGGGAAAACCCAAAACCTCCTCCTGCTTCATTATCAGTCACCAAAGCCCAGCTATGCCAGTGTCCCCACGGCAGTCCAGCACAGCTGGGACCCATTGCCACCTTGCACACCCACCACGTTCCTATTTCATGTTTTGGGCAAGTCAAAACCCAGAAGGAGAGTCAGAAGTTATCTAAGCCTTTCAAAAAAAGCAAAGGCTGGGTGAACATTTGCAGCATGTCACCTCCATTTATCTTTTGAGGGGCTTGTGTTCTTTCAAAGTGAAACAGCTAATCCCAGAAGAACAAACAAACAAACAAAACTTAATTTAAGGCTATTAATCAAGGACTGATGCGAAAAACAAATGGTTTTGAATGGCTGAATTATTTTGCATTAATGGCTGCCTTGGTAAGATTTTGGCTGGGTTTTGGCATTTTTCTGACTGGTCTAGGGCTAGGATATTTTAGGTCCATATATTTAAAGGTTGAAATCCAGTAAGCCTTCCCCTGGCTCTTACAAATCCCCTGACATGATTTTGGGTGTGATAGCCTATTTTGACTTGCAGGCAACTTGGTCAGGGCCAGGGAGCATTCCTGCCATTGTCCCCGTGGTTGCTCTGGAGATGCTGGTCCCTCAGGCTCGTCCCTGTTAGTCTGCAGTGCTGCCGGGAGCCATCGGGCTGTGACCCCGGAGCCTGGCGGAGCGCGGCCAGGTCCGGCCCTTCCCGCAGCCCTGTCCCGGCATTGCAGGCGCTCAGGGAAAGGGTGTCCTATCTCTTAGGCCTGATCTGGGGTTTCTGCCATGCCTGTGAAGCACAGCCCTCCTGTCCCAGTTGCTTTTGTGACGGGAATACTAAAGCCAAAGCCTGGGCTGTGTGGGGAGGCAGGGGGACTTTCGCTGATGTTTTCAGCAGAGTTAAAGTGTCACTGCCTGCTTTCTGCTATCCTGGGCACCTCCTAGCAGGAATCACAGGTAACCTGCCCATGCTTACTTGTTCCCCTCTCCTGTAACTCTCCTGCTGCTACAGCCACAGGCTGACTTGCTACTGCCTGCAGCCAGCACAGAGTGATACAGACCTTGGCAATACACAGGGAACATGACTCTGTCTTTTAACCACTGCTACACAGGGAAGCCTTCTTTTCCAACAAGCATCAGATGACTTAAAGGCAATTCTTCAGGAAGACCTTCTATAATAGGAAATCACAACTTGAAAAAAGAGCAAACCTTTTAAAAAAACCAAACCCACAGAATTGTTTTCTACCTTTCTGCTTGCAAAACTGAACAGGTGAAGGTGATAGTAAGCTATTTGTCCCAGGAGCTACAGGCTCTCCAGCCACTAAGTCAGCCTGAAGTGGTTCAGTGTCCAGGTCATCCCAGGACACTGCCAAGGTGATGGCAAATGATCTGGCTCCCATCCGGAGGCCTCATGTTTCAGGCTGGTCTGTCTGTCAGGGAGGTCCTGCCGGTGCCTCGTGGCTATCCATCCGTTCCACCTCCGCCAAGGTCAGCCCTGCCCGGGCTGCAGGCACACCTGCCACTTGGTCCCTGGTTTCCAGCCCCAGCATGGCTCCTGCCCCAGCTGCCAGGTCTGTGCTCCATGCCTAATGCTGAACAGGTCTCATGAGTCTTCCTCCTCGCCTTCCAGCCCCTGGCCACAGGGTAACTCCACAACGAGAGCACTCGCAGCTGCTTGGCCTTCATTCCGTGCTTCCTGGGATCTGTCTGCTCCCCAAACTCTCATTCTTAGGACAGCGACATCTGGGCTGACCATTCTGCTTTTGCCTGATTTGGATGTGGAGAGAGGTTATTTTTCTGAAAATGCCAGACAGAAAGGCAGACCTTCCTCTCACACATAGCAGCACTGCCTCAGTTCCAGCGGTTCAGGACACCTGGAGCAGGAGCATTAGTGTTCCTCCCTCTCATCCCGAGAAATATAGGACAACAGAGACTATGTGGTGGTTAGAAACTCTGCTACAAGGTCTGACCCATTTTTGTCCTCCGAAAGCAATCTAACATCTGCTCTCAGTATTTCTGTGTGCCATTTCAGAAATATCTTTGGAAGAGCACTGCTAATTCATGCCCTGCCTACTTTCAAATTGTATTATTTCAGACTCTAGTTTATATATGCTTGGGGATGGATCTTTATATAAACTAAAACTTCCACTAAATATTATCTTGGGCATAAATTCAGTAGCAAAATGGACTTGCACCTGGCACTTAAATCTCAGCTTGGTCCATCTGTCCTGCAGATCCTGCTGCAGCTAAGTGGGAAAAAATCTTTGTTGTTCTGTGCTGAGGCAGTTTTTTGGGAGGCTTTTGGAGGCGGTGAGGAGAAAGGGCTTGGAAAAACATCTCACACTGCTCCTCAACCAGTGCAGGCAAGCCAGACCCATGGGCTTGGTGGGGCAAGGGAAGGAGAAGCAATGGAGATGCCAAACTTTGCTTCAGTGTCAAGACCTGGAACTGATGAACAGAAATCCCTGTGCCTCTTCAGCCGTGCACAGTCCAGAGGCAGAGGGGCTTGACTCCATGTATCAGAGGGGCTTTCACGCCCTGGACAAGGACAACAAAATCCTTGTAGGTCCTCTATGCCAGTGTGAGGTCTGGGAGGCCTGATGGCTCTCAGAGGCCAAAACTCTTTTGTTTCTGAGTGAAAAGTTTTTGTTCTGCAGATATTATTTGCCAATAAATATTCCTCTAATTGGAGAGCCATCAAAAATGCTGGCTCCGCTTATTTTAGAGTCCATCTTTGACCTTTACCACTGTGAAATACTTCTACTGATATTCCACCAGAGGCCATAAAACATCTGGCCTGACTGTGCACCAAATAGCTGGAATTNCTGCTAAAACTCTTTTGTTTCTGAGTGAAAAGTTTTTGTTCTGCAGATATTATTTGCCAATAAATATTCCTCTAATTGGAGAGCCATCAAAAATGCTGGCTCCGCTTATTTTAGAGTCCATCTTTGACCTTTACCACTGTGAAATACTTCTACTGATATTCCACCAGAGGCCATAAAACATCTGGCCTGACTGTGCACCAAATAGCTGGAATTTTCTAGCCATTTCAGTCGGTGGCATTGACCCCAAAGAACAATTTATCTGCACCATTTATGAGTCCCCTGGAAGCCATGGGGCCTGAGATGCTGGGGGAAGCATGATCCATTGAGCAAACCCAGTCCATGCCTGGGAGAATGGGGAAAGCTGATTTTGAAGGAAGAACTCCAGTCTTACATAGCATAATGCAGCAGCCATCAAGGCAGGGCAGTGAGATTAAAGGATGTCTGCCCCTGCACCCACCCTTCCCACACCCAGTGTCACTGCTGGGTGGCAAAGCAGTGGGAAAAGGCAGCAGAGATGTAGATAGCCAGGCAGGGTGACACCAGTTCCTCCTCAGAGGCACTGTGGCTGTGCCCCTGCCCCTCCAAACCCCTCAGGGGCCCTGAGCAGTACAGAAGGGAGCCAGGTGCAGGGGTTCTTTACTTGGACAAACAAAAGCAGTGACTTTCGGCAGGCCTGGGAGCAGCAGTGAGGAGGAGACACCTGCGTGTCAGCAGGTGGGCTCAGCTGCTGCAGTGCTGCACTTGCTGCAGCTGCAAAAGGCACATCACTGCCTTGGCTCTGGGCACCCCCAAAATATGCAACAGCAGATGCTGCCTTGCCCCACACCCTCAGTTTCTGACTCTGCCCCTTCCCTGTCTCTTTCTTCACAGACCATGAGGTTGCTGGCTGTGAGGCTGAAGAGGACTGGACATCCTTTTGATGTAATTTTCTTGGAGAGCAAACAGCACTTGACCTTGTTTCACTCTTGGTGGGCTGCCAGGAAGGTCAGCTGCCCAGCGACGTTTTTGGTGGTGGCAACCATAGTGGTGAGGCATCGCAATATCTTCAAACTCACATCTAATTCCCTGTGTGTTCTGCTACAGATGAATAGACAAAAGACCTCCTGGGCAGAGAGGGGGGCCCTGCTCCACCAGAGTTTGGATTTTTCACTGTCAGCCAAGCAGAGGATCCAGACTCCAACAATGAGCTCCCTGCTCCAGACGAAAAACATTTATAACCTCTCCAAGCCAGGCTCTGGCAGGGCAATACAAACTGTGAGCTCCACAAGCTAATGACCTTGAAAGTATCCATTTATCTTGGCCTTTTCCCCCAGCTTGAGATGCCACAGAAAATGTGAGGCTTGCTTTCTTCTTTCCTTTATTTTTTTTCTTTTCCTTTTTCAGCAAGAGAGATGAATATTCAGGAATGCAGGCAATATGGAAATTGCTCAGTTTCACCTCTCTGGCTGGATTTCAGCACTGAGACCCCAGTGGAAATCAAGACTGAGGGGCAATTGGTCCTGGTATTCTAGGAGGGCAATCTGTGGCAAAGGGACATCACTGCTTTGCCTCCATTACCTGATTGCTCTGCACTGGCTCTTCCTTCATTAACCTTCCTCAATAAGCAATATTTACAACCAACAAAACCCAATCCTTTGAGCCCGTTGTTCTTATGCACTAAAGCTTGTATCTCATAACTTGGTGTGATGTGACAGCCTGAACTGCATTAAAATCCAGACAACAGGTTAGAAACGTCCCTGGAACAAATGGAGCTGGTGCACAGTAAATGTTATTTCCTCAGGGAGAGCAGTGACTCCCTGGAGTGTTTTACTTTTCAAAGTCGGTGTCTGTTTTCTATGCATTGCCACTGTACGGAAGCCATTGCTTTGCCACAGCGGGGTGCTCCCTTTTTTATGGGATATACAACTTGGGTGTAAAATAATCCCACATCATCTCCTTTGGTGCTCAGTACAGACAGCTTAAAGTGAAAAGGGAAGTCACACAAAGCAGCTGACAACGGGCACAGGCAGAAGCTGCTACTAGGAAACATCTTTATACTTACGGGGGAAAAAAAATATTTGCCAAGATGTTTTCTGATTGCTGAATGTTTTAGTCCTCTTACAGATGTGGTGGGATCCAACCCCTTTATTTGCAGATATCCTGCAGCAGATCTGGCTGCTGCTCTGCAGCACCTGCGGGCTGGGGCCTGCCTCTCACCTTTGTTCTCAGCCAGTAGAGCTGTCTGCTGGGACGAGCATTTGGGCTCCAGAGAGAATTTGCTGGCTGCTGCCTTTGAAGCAAGCACCAGCTCGTGTTTCCATTTTAGGCATACATGTAATGTACATCTTTGCTTACTGGGCACACTGCAATGCAATCCAGCCTCAGGAATTCTTGGCTTCCCTCTGGATTTTGATGACTTTATAAAAGGTGGTGTTGCACTGAAGGGGTCCGTGGTAGTCATCTCCTGACTCGCTGCCAGCAGGATGGAGTCTCATGGTGACCTAAAGAATAGAAGTTTTATTCCAGGAGACACACAGCCAGAGCTGCCTGCCCAGTGCCATCACTGGACACGTGGGTGGAGGACCAGACATGCCAAGGACACAAGACTCAGTGTGACCCTGCACTTCAGGTAAAGGCTTCCCATGGCTCTGTGGGTCAGATCTGTGTTTTTTGGCAGGCCAGGGAGGTTGAGCCAACTCCTTGTACTTCCTCTGTCCCACCTCAAGTGCCTGGCTCTCCAGGTGCTGAGCAAACACCTTGGATCAATGGATAAGGCTCGGTTCAGCCAGACACTTCAGCATCAGCTTTAAGCAAGCAATTAAAAGTCTGTCACTATTCAGGGAAGTACTTCAGGGGACTGGTACAACCAGATCGTATTTAGCTTGAATACAGCTATCAGAGTCAGGCTGCTATAAAAGTACCTTTTTGGTGTGCAGGTTTAGCTATTTCTTTAAAAATAAAAATCCCATCACAGTAAAAGAAATGCCAAAGCCTTTTTGAAGCTCCTTAACACAGTGAATAAGAAATCAGAGTTGATTTACATAACAGAGATATACATACGTATGTATACGTGCGTGTACATTTGCAGGAAAAGCGTTTGCAGAGAATTCTAAAAATAGAAGACATTTCAGAGGTTTGTAGGCAAGTAAATCCTTTATGTTTTATTGCTTCCCTCCAATTAATAGTTTAAATTAAAACCCAGTCCTCCTGTCTTCTACAGTCTGCAAGCCAGTGAACCACAGACTTTCCTACAAACACCTCCTTCTCATTCTTCCATTGAAGGAGCAGCCAGGAACTCCCACTGCTACCAAAATGAAGGTCAGTAAAGGAGAGAAGCCTTTGTCTTTAGTCTTGCAGTTCTCCTAAAATGAAATTCACCCCTTAATTTGGAGGCCAATTTTCCTCCGAGGAAGGCAGGGAAATGATAATAGTTCCCTGTGAAACACTCACTATTTTAAGATGAAAATGTTTGGAGCTTTGAGGTATCCAAGCAGAAATGGGAGGAGGTTGGAAACCAGCTCTTGTGAACTGTGTGCTCCAAATACTTGAAACGATGCTTAACCTCAAGCTCAGGCGTTCCCTTACTGACTCAGGTGGAGTGGCTCTCCTGCTTCACGCTAAGCGTATGTTTAACTGCTCCTCTGGGTCAGGGCCCCAATTAGCACACCAAGATCTAATTTTATTCTCAGTTACAGCTGCATAAGACTATATTAAGCAAACCACTTTATACCAGTAAAAAAAATTAGATTAGGCTTTGGCTCAGGGTAGAAGGGGAGAGCACGACACAGAAAAAGGTATCTTGTTGGACGTTACTGCCTCTGTTCTGTTCATACCCTGATAGCTCTTTGTCCTCTTAAAACATCTCTGCTCCAACCTTGTCTCTCTCAGACCAGTCTAATTTCTTCTGTAAAACAGCCTCTCAGAAGAAAGTGTTTGCAAGCCAGTAAGAAAATGCCATGACCATGGATCCCCCAATTCCTAAAATAAAGCTTGTTAGCTAAAATCTACACAAATCCATAGGTAAATTGCATGTCCTGCACTTGTGTCCATGAATAACCACATTAGTGTCACTGTAATCTCTATTTCTTCATCCTTCCCTTCTCCACCAAGCCCTTTAGATCTTGATCCCAATGCTTCTGGCAGCAGTTCATGTTCCTCAGAAGTAAAGCCCATTGACTTCAGTTTAGTTTAAGTGTATTCTTACAGCCCCTGTTCAGCAAAGCACCCCTTTTCAATGAGCTACACTAAATTATCCAGAATTACACTAAATTATCCACTTACAGATAAATACATGCTTTGGTGTTTTCCTGAACAAAATTAACTTAAACATGAAATCAAGATTATCTCTGAGAATCTTCCCCACTCAAGGTGCAACCTCTTTGGAAGATCAGCCCTTAAATTTTTTGTACCCCAGGACAGGCAGCTGCTTCAAAGCACCTCACATGCTGCTGGATCTGCAAACATCAGCCAGTGCTAAAGTCATTTGCACCTGTAAAAATCAGGGGTAAATCTGGGAGAGATTATTAATGGTAAGTGAGATGCTGGCCAGTTCAGTGCTCCAGCTTTCCTGCGTACTGGGAGCTGCAGCAGGACAGGGAAATTCCCTCAGCATGGCAGGGCCACAAGGTTTGGCCAAGGGCCCCAGAAGGCTCAGGGTTGGCTTTGGCTAAGCATCCAGGAGCTGGTATGTGTGATGCAGTGTCAAACAGGTCCCGGTGACTCCCACTGTGGCTGAGGTGATAAATGCCCAAGTTAAAACTGACATGTGGTTTACCCCAGTCTGTAGCAGAAGCTACTCTGATTTTTTTAAATATAATTTTGTCTTCCTACAAGGAAAGTAGGAAAAAGCAGCATGAACAGAGGCACACTTTAAGATGAACAAAGCAGAGTTCTTGTTTGAAGCACTGGCAGGAGCCCAGCATCTCTCAGGGCCAAGCACTGGGGTCAGTCCTGTCTGGCTGTCCCTGCCAGGGAAGGACAAGGAGCTTTAAATTTTATTAAATATGGTTAAATTTTTTTTCTGTTAATGGATTACCTTTTTTTTTTTTTCTGCAATTGGCATTTGTGGTTGTGCTTTGCAATATAAGCCAGAGGGTTTGTAGAATTACTGGTAGGACAGCGTCGATGTGGCAAGCCAAAAGTTTGAAGAAAAATTCATGCATGCAGGCTCCTAAATATGGATCTACATGGTTATTTTCAGCCAGAGTCTTGCACATCCATAGTTCTGGGTTAGAAAACATAAGCCCCAGGTGAAGTGCATTTGGAGGATCTCTGCCATCTGATGTGAATGAAGACCCCTGTCACAAAGTCATCTGTATGACCTACTTGCTTCTCGCCGCTAAGGAATTGTCCAGGACTCATGTAACAACTTCAAACTCAGGCACATTCCTCGAGCTGTGTGAGGAAGCTTGCACATTGCCTGACCACATTATATCTGCCTCTAGGCAGTGTTATCACTCCTTCCCTTCCATATGCTTAAGCAGAATTTTTACAAAAATAAATGAAATACATATGTACATTATGCAAAGAGTGTTCTTGAGCCGTGCTATATTTGGTTTTGCATGATACGTATCCAGCGTGTAGACCATTGGCACTCGTTTTTTAACTGTTAGAGATAAGCAGAGTCACAATAAGCTATAAAAGAGTGTAAAATATGCAGGGCCTGATTCTCCGGCTCGCGGAGGCCCCTTTACATCACGCTGGCACTGCACTGGAGTCTAAAAGCAAATGCACATGTGACTGGAATCCACTTTCAGGCCCTTTTATACTGCCAAAAGAGCTTAAAGTTGCCTGAATTCAAATGAGACTCAGATGCTTGTAGTACAAGCTGGTAGCCATCATTAAAATCTTCATTAATGCTGCTGCCCCTCTGCCCCCCAGCAGTGGGGTGAGCAGCAGCAGTTGACCCTGGGCATGAGGCGATGCTGGAATATTGGGGAACACTGTCCCTGTCACCATCCCTGGGGGTATGGGGGTGTTCCTGTGACCACACACGGTGAGATGGATGCAGTGGGTGCCACCACAGGCAGGGAGATGCAGGGACAGACAAACAGGGCGTGTGTGGGCAGCTGAACAGGGAGGAGTATGTGGGGCTGAGCACCCCACTTTTCCCAGATGTCTCTGTGTCCAAACTGGGATCCATATCTCCTGAGTCTCCCTTTTCATGACTGGTTTTTCTCCCTGCAAAGAGCTGACACAGAACAAGCTGTATGTACAAGTGCAGGTACACCCGCCCTTGGTTTTAATCATTCAGCGCCAGCCAAAGTGGGAGGGACAGGAAGGCTCTGCCACCTTCCCGCTCTCCCTATGGCAGCCGCCTCCACCTCGGCCCAGGTTGGATCCAGCCACCCACCGTGCAGGCTCTGGCTCCGAGCGCCTCGCCCCAGGGCCCAGACACAGCCGCTTCTGCATCCAGCAGGGAAACCAGGGCTGCTGGCTCGTGACTGGCGCACAGATCACCAGTTCATGACTCTCTCCTGTGAAAAAAAAGTTGGTTTGCATTTAAAGTGTTGGGGGAAAGGATTTTTTTTTTCTTTTTATTTTTTTTTCCTTTTCCAATCCCCAAAGTCACATGGCCAGACTATTTTAAACATTCCTGGCTATTCCCCCATGCACCAGCTCCCTTGGCTGGCACTGGGGTATTCTCGAAGCTCGGGTAGGAGAGTAAACTCTGCATGTATAATTTATCCATTGTAAAGGATGCAAAATCTACTGGGAACAGGAGGGGATAAGAAAGAGCGAAGACACTTGTGGATGCCAAGAATTCCAAGTGCCAGACCTTGCTAGCGCTCTTCCAAAATGGAGGGTCCTACACGGCTCCCGTTTAGCTAGAGCTGAGCCTAGCCTTGCCTGCTGTGTCGAGATTTGGCAGGCTGCAGCTCGCCATTGTTGCGAGCTCTCATCCAGGCGGCCGTGCCAAGCCTTCCCTCCGGCTGCAGCCCTTCCAGCACACGCTAATCCCCTAGTATCTGCCTCTCCCAGATCCAGCAGGGACACCCTTCAGAGCTGGGGAGGGAGAGGGGAGAGTCCTCTCTGCAGAGACCCCTTTCCCAGCAAGCTTCGTGAAGAAGCCCTATTTGTTAACCCCAACAAATCGCCACTATCAACACAGCAGAGACATTGCAAATAAGCAGGAAATCCACTCGCCCCTGGCTCCAGAGCTGGGCTCTCTCACCAGGGAAAGGAGGATGGCACAGTGAAGCCTTAACTTCTCATGCTGTATTTAGTTTGCAGTTTCTCCCCTATTAGCCTGTCTACATGGAGAGAGCTCATAGGAGGCACAGGTCACTCGCTCTGCCCAGCCATCCCATGGACGGTGTCAAAGTAGTGCCGTGGATGCAGCCAGTGAGGGGTGTTCATCCCAGCATTCCCAACAAGAGCAGGTCAGAAGCTCTGCACTACCAGGCCACCCCACAGCTCCTGAGCCCCTCTTCACTTCAGCACCTGCACCTGGCTCAAGCACAGGAGGCAGCTGCCCCTTCCCTTTGGCAGAAGCACCCAGGGGCCGTGAAAGCTCTCATTCAGGGCAGGAGCAAGGGAGGCCACAGCCCCCAGGTACTGACAGAGGGACCACCCTGCAGGCCCCAGTCCACAGCTGAGGCCAGCCCTCCCTGGGGCTCAGCCTTTGTAGCCATGGGGGCTCCAATGCCACGGCTGTGAAATTGCTGTAATTGTATAGGTTTTGTTTTTAAGCCCATTCGACTCTGCCGTTGAGCTGGACCTTGCAAAGTGTGGATTTTGCAAATGCAATAACTAAGTCCTGGATGCTGTCCCTGCACCCTGGCTGCCATCCCAAAGAAATTCCTGAGGGCAGGGATGCAACAGCTCCCCACTGAATCTCAAACTCATTCAGGAGCAAAACAGGGTCCAAGGCACTTGGCCCTCCTGCTGAGCCCTCTGCTTCTTCCTGCAGAGTGGTCTGAGCACGGTGCTTTGTGCAAGCCACAGCAGAGTCTTGCCTATGGAGTGGGAAAGCATGGGCTTCCTGGCACTCCTACACAGGAGACAAAGGGCCTGCCATGGGTGCCACAGTCTTGCAGCAGCTCCAACCCTGCATTGGGACAACCCAAATCTGGGCTACATCAGAGCAGCTTCAGGAGCTGGTGAGGAGCCCCCATGGAAGTGACCTCTCTGCACCACTGAAGCCCTTGACTTTGAGAAGGATGGAAACAGCCCATGTGAGTAATTTTCAGAGAAAAGGGCTTCTTTTGCAGAAGGGGTCTTATCTCAGAGCAGGTCGTGCCAACCTGCAACCACAGATGTTTGAAATTTTAAGACCAGAGTGCTGCTCAGGGTTGGAGTTGGCTTGAGGCTGCTCCAAGGCATTGATGGCTTCCCTGCTGGAGGGGCAGAAGATCAGTTCAACCTCCCTGTCCTAGCAGAGGTAAAACCTGCCTTTCCCATCTGATGTGATCACTGCCTCCCCTCAGCAAAGCATGTCCTTTTTTCCAGCACCACCACCATGATTTCCCAGCTAGATGTAAAGCAGTGGGTTTGGCCACATCCATGCTCTATGGGCCTGCCTGGTAGCATGTGTCCCAATGTTTTAGACAGTTCATGGGTGTCACAGGTGGAGTGGGAGCTTCAGACAAAGTTTAATTGAAGAAACCCTGTTGCTGAACCATAAGGTGCCAAGAGGATCTCCTTGCTTTGTAAACTCATTCTGAGAGAAAAGCTTCAGAGCAGCTGGATCTGATTTTAGCCTCAGACTGCCAATGGTTTAAGTTTTATAACTTTGCCCCACAAGTTTTAATGATGGCGAATCAGATGTATTTATAAAAGATGAGTCATTTATTAAGACAAATGAACAGTCAGAAGATCTTAATCAGAATTACTACACAGTATAAAAGCTAGTCAACTATAGTATTACATAAATGTATAGTGCACTATATTAAAGCAATTGTGTAAAAGCAATTATATTGAATCTAATAATAGAAACATTAAGCTGAGGTTGATGTATCTCACCAGACTTCTCTTCGTGGAGTATTTCTTCTTCCTCTTTCTCTCAGCCCCTGAGAAGGAACCACAGAGAGGCATCCCAAACCCCATGGGAGAAATTCCACACTTCCCACTACAAGAAAAGGATGTGGAAGAATCTAACTTGTATAGANAATTTTGGCAGCTTTCTGTCCAATTTTACTTCAAAGGGACAGATGTGTGTTTGAAGCTGGTAAGCCAGGCCATCCTTTTAGCATATTCAACACCAAAAAATACCACTATGGTGCCACTGGTAGCTCCCCACAGAGAGCTCACATTGCTTTGTCTTCTGACCAGATTCCAGGCCAAGCAGATCAGCTTTTCCAGGGCAGAGCATCCTGCTAAAACGGGAAGCTGTGCTGCAAGTGGAGCCGTGCTGCCCCCCTGCACACGTGGCCCAAGATGTACCTCAGTCAGTGCCTGCCAAGGGGACAGGGTGCTGATCTTTGCCCTGCCCCCAGACAGTGCAGAGGGGGCTCCCCTCCGTGGGGTGCCAAGGACAGCAGGGGACCCCCTGCCCCAAGCACTTCACTGCAGGGCCTCCCTCCAGCCTTGCTGCTCTTACCATGCTGCTGGGAAAGCCTTCCCACGTTTCTGCCGAGTCGCTTCAAGGATCTCAGCTTAATGTCCCCAGGTTGCACTTACTGTGGGAGTCAGTATTCCTGGACTACCCATGTCTGTCCTGTGCTTACTGGGGATGCCAGGCAGGGCAAGAAAATGGTTCTTTATTGTCTTATTTCACTTTGATAATCAGCAGTAAATCTGTGAACTAAACAGAGCAGCACCTCCAAGGCTAAACTCTGTAGTAACTTGCTTTAGTCCTGCTTCCAGTGGGACAGAAAGGGGGGCTTAGCAAAGCAATTAAAAAGAACTTGCTCCATAAAGGAAAACAAACAAAAGCAATCTGAATTAGTCAAAGAGCCCTCTGGAAGGAAGGCAGTTGGCATCCTTCAGGAAGGGCAAAGCTCTATCACTACACAGCCTGGCTGAACCCTTAATTGCAGGCTGTCAGGTACCATACATCTACAAACTTTCTGAAAGACGATGTGTAAGTGCTCAGCTCAGCCCCAGAATATTCCTGAGTATCCAGGTGGAGAGGCCACAGTAAGCAGGATGTCAGCAGAGCAGGGCCATCCTGCAGAAGGTGCAGAAATAAAGCAAGTTAATTTCATCTAATGGTTAGAAGCCAACTAACTAAAGTTCCCCTAGAATTTCCATTAATGGCTTATGAGAAATCAAAAATCTCCAACAACCTCTTTAAAAAGAGAAGGAGGAACCAATCAAATTACAAATTAGACCAGTGTACAGAAATACGCCTTTGCTTGCTGACTCAGTGGAAGCCAATTGAGCATCTTCTTGAGCAGAAAACAGATAACAAACAACATCTTGAGAGATTCTCCCAGATGTTGGTTAAAGTTGAGTCTGTAGCAGGAGCTATTGAAATCTCTGTCATAACTGTTTATTGTACGNCCTGTTGCTGAACCATAAGGTGCCAAGAGGATCTCCTTGCTTTGTAAACTCATTCTGAGAGAAAAGCTTCAGAGCAGCTGGATCTGATTTTAGCCTCAGACTGCCAATGGTTTAAGTTTTATAACTTTGCCCCACAAGTTTTAATGATGGCGAATCAGATGTATTTATAAAAGATGAGTCATTTATTAAGACAAATGAACAGTCAGAAGATCTTAATCAGAATTACTACACAGTATAAAAGCTAGTCAACTATAGTATTACATAAATGTATAGTGCACTATATTAAAGCAATTGTGTAAAAGCAATTATATTGAAACTAGTAATAGAAACATTAAGCTGATGTATCTCACCAGACTTCTCTTCGTGGAGTATTTCTTCTTCCTCTTTCTCTCAGTCCCTGAGAAGGAACCACAGAGAGGCATCCCAAACCCCATGGGAGAAATTCCACACTTCCCACTACAAGAAAAGGATGTGGAAGAATCTAACTTGTATAGACTGGACTTTTATAGCATAAAGAAGCAGGCTGCCAGTCACAGGCCTCCAGGTCAGTTTAGCAGCTTATCTGTCAAGTCTTACTTCAAAGGGACAGATGTGTGTTTGAAGCTGGTAAGCCAGGCCATCCTTTTAGCATATTCAACACCAAAAAATACCACTATGGTGCCACTGGTAGCTCCCCACAGAGAGCTCACATTGCTTTGTCTTCTGACCAGATTCCAGGCCAAGCAGATCAGCTTTTCCAGGGCAGAGCATCCTGCTAAAACGGGAAGCTGTGCTGCAAGTGGAGCCGTGCTGCCCCCCTGCACACGTGGCCCAAGATGTACCTCAGTCAGTGCCTGCCAAGGGGACAGGGTGCTGATCTTTGCCCTGCCCCCAGACAGTGCAGAGGGGGCTCCCCTCCGTGGGGTGCCAAGGACAGCAGGGGACCCCCTGCCCCAAGCACTTCACTGCAGGGCCTCCCTCCAGCCTTGCTGCTCTTACCATGCTGCTGGGAAAGCCTTCCCACGTTTCTGCCGAGTCGCTTCAAGGATCTCAGCTTAATGTCCCCAGGTTGCACTTACTGTGGGAGTCAGTATTCCTGGACTACCCATGTCTGTCCTGTGCTTACTGGGGATGCCAGGCAGGGCAAGAAAATGGTTCTTTATTGTCTTATTTCACTTTGATAATCAGCAGTAAATCTGTGAACTAAACAGAGCAGCACCTCCAAGGCTAAACTCTGTAGTAACTTGCTTTAGTCCTGCTTCCAGTGGGACAGAAAGGGGGGCTTAGCAAAGCAATTAAAAAGAACTTGCTCCATAAAGGAAAACAAACAAAAGCAATCTGAATTAGTCAAAGAGCCCTCTGGAAGGAAGGCAGTTGGCATCCTTCAGGAAGGGCAAAGCTCTATCACTACACAGCCTGGCTGAACCCTTAATTGCAGGCTGTCAGGTACCATACATCTACAAACTTTCTGAAAGACGATGTGTAAGTGCTCAGCTCAGCCCCAGAATATTCCTGAGTATCCAGGTGGAGAGGCCACAGTAAGCAGGATGTCAGCAGAGCAGGGCCATCCTGCAGAAGGTGCAGAAATAAAGCAAGTTAATTTCATCTAATGGTTAGAAGCCAACTAACTAAAGTTCCCCTAGAATTTCCATTAATGGCTTATGAGAAATCAAAAATCTCCAACAACCTCTTTAAAAAGAGAAGGAGGAACCAATCAAATTACAAATTAGACCAGTGTACAGAAATACGCCTTTGCTTGCTGACTCAGTGGAAGCCAATTGAGCATCTTCTTGAGCAGAAAACAGATAACAAACAACATCTTGAGAGATTCTCCCAGATGTTGGTTAAAGTTGAGTCTGTAGCAGGAGCTATTGAAATCTCTGTCATAACTGTTTATTGTACGAGCTGCACTTCAGAAAAAAAGTGCCCTGGGAGTCCCATGAATATAATGACTCTTGGTGAAAATGGTGAGCAGAGAGAGGGAAACAGCTCTCAAAGGGCAGCCTCTAACTGATGTGCAGCCCCAGGCTGGTGAGGGCAGCCTCACCTCCTGCAGGGTCAGCTGGCCTAGAGAGATCTGTCCCACTGTGGAAGCTCTGGTGGGTTTTGTCCAGGCGAGATGTGGAGGGGAGCAGGATGGACAGCCCTCCAAAGCACAGACCCTCTGCTGTCACCAGGGACCCCCTTCAGCAGGTCTGTGCAAGCCTGGCTTGACAAAATACACAAAGAAGGGTGGGGAGTGCATGTTTGTGGAAGGCCATCTCAGTGAACAGGCCTGGAGCCTGCGTGATCACAGCAGCAGCTGCCAGGGAGGTCTTTGGCCAAAGCCCTCATCACCCTGTGGAGCTCTGCAGCACCCTGGAGCCCTGCAGAGAGGGAGCCAACATGGAGCTGGAAAACCAGGCATCCTCATCATTGTCATCTCCTTGGGATGCAAATACAGTGTATGTTCATTCCCAAAAGCACAGGAGGAACATTTACTGGTTGCAAAGCCTTTTTGTATAATGTTTGACTGACAGTTTGTAATTCCCATTGAGTGATACAGTGTTACTCAGATTGCCTGTGCTACCAACATGCTTTAAAAACCCCCACATTAATCGTCTTTAACTAGAACTTTGTATAATTGTAATCCATTATTTTTTATTTTATTAATTCTATGCTGTTCCTTGCCTCTTGGCAACATTCATTGCAACTTTCCATTCTTCTGCTGATGTATGTAAGTCCATGTAACACAAACACTGAGATTCCCAGGCACATCATGATCAATGTGGGAGTGATTAAAGCTGGAAGGAAACCATGAAACCCACCTCTCCTGTTGGCCATTCCTGAGGGTTACTCGTGCAGATGTCCAGGGAAGACTCCACAGCATCTTGTCCCTTATTAGTGGGTTCCCATCTTCATTTATATGTGTGTGCAAACATTCAGATGTAGGTACACTTCACACATAACTCTCACAAACATATTTCTTTAGAAATATATACACATAACTTCAATTTCATTCCCTTCTAATTGGGTTGGGCATAACCTCTCAATCCTTTGAGCTTAGGATTTGGGCATTTAAGAAAATATCTTTCAGCAATAATAAAACATTTTTCTTGTTTTCTCTGCCAGGTTATTCAGCCCATAATCTCTATCAATGTAAGCACCAAATGTCCCTAATTAGTACTGGGTTTTAACTTTTTATTTTTTTTCACCAAAAAATGAGGTCATGATCATCTGGTACCTAACCAACTGCCAACTTTTATTTCCATTATTCATTTCTCCATCTCTCAAGAGGGCATCCAGTGCAGGACCCCTCTGGGAGCAGCAGGCAGCAGGCCCACCTGACTCAGGAGATGGTCCTTCCCAATGCCCAGACCGCCCACCCCCACCACGGGCACTGCAGGAGAGGACCTGCAGAGGCTTCCCCTGCACTCAGCCATGCTCAGTGTGGCCGTGCCTGTGGGGCTGCCAGCACTCACCTGCCTTGCAAGGCAGCAGCCACCATGTCCAGCCCTCCATGCCCTCCCTGGCAGAGCAATCTGCCCCCAAGGATCTCGGTGGGAAAGGTTTGCTGCCTTCCGCTGACTCCCCCAGCACGGCTGCTTCCCTCGCTGCGCTCCCAGTGGGGAGGGAGACTCCTCTCCCCTTTAATCCCTTGGCCACAAATATCTGGGGGCTGCTGGGCAGCTGGCAGGCTCTGGACTGACACCTGTGTGCCAGATCTGTCCAGCTGTGCCCGTGACACACCATCCATCTGCAGCACTTCTCACATACTGCTGCCAGTTTCTTTCCCTGGGGCCAGCTGGGAAGGGAGACGGGGTCAGTGGGAGGGAGGGAGCTACAGTGAAATTTTGTAGCAATGCTTTGCATCCAAATTGATTTCCTTCTGTTGTCTCCTTGCACAGGGCAGGGCTCACAGCTATTGTGACTCAAGGGTGCCCATCCCAGTGGGGCCAGGTGGTGCTGGATGCTCCCTCCAGGGCCTGGGGCTGTGTTGTGGGGCATTCCTGATGGCTCCTTCCAGGTCAGCAAGGGTTTCCCATACAAATAATATGGCTGAGATCCCTGGAGAAGCACTTTGCATGGCCCAGGCACCCCAGGGATTCAGTGTGTGTTCTGTTTTCCCTGCCTTGCCTTGCTTTATGCCCAGGACAGTCAATGCCAGCAGAACTTCCCCTGACTTTGCAAGGGCCAGCTCTGGGCTCTGGATGGGCAGCAGGGCAGAAGGAGACCATAGCTCTTCTGAATTAATTTTAGGAGTCTCACATCCACTGGAAATTGAGACCTACATGATTTTCCTCGTCTTCAAAGACTCACAGGAAATGAAACAGTGCTTGGCTTGGAGATTTGATGGAAAAGCTTTTTGTGACTGTATTGAGGGTCTCTGACCCACCACCTGGCACACACAAGGCCTCTCTCTTGGCATGTGGCTCCCAGGGTGGCCACTCTCCCAATGTGCACCTCTCACTTGGGCACATGTCCAGGCAACTACAAAGGGCCTAGCAGAGAAAGGAGGATACTCCAGAAAAGTGCAAGATGTGGATACCTTGGTGCGAGCCGGGCGAGCAGTCTCAGTGAGTTCTGGCAGTGCCACCATGGCCTTGCTTAACCCCTCTTGGAGCAAGGCTGGATGGTAATTAAAGGGATGCTGGGTGCCAGTGAAGCTGCTGATGTTGCTGCTGATCTGCATCAGTTCAGTGGAAGATTTAACAAAGAAAACACCCTCAGCTGCATCGCTGCATTTGCTGCAGTAGAGGGGTTCACCCCTCACTGCCATGACCCACCCTCACATCTCTCACTGGGGCACAGCAAGGCATTTGCAGGCACAAGGTCCCTGCAAAGGACAGATGGGAGCAGCCAGAGCAGCATTTAAGAACCTGTTTCTCCCCTGGTGAGAGCCCTCAAGCCCCCAATGCTTTTCCACAAACTTATCCAACACCCAGAAATTCTGCATCCTGCTCCTGTTTTGCTTTGCAATCAAAAGACAGGAAAATTCCTCCTCCTACCACCCCTGCCCTGAATGGAAAAGTTCCTTCCCCCGTGTTCGCTGCACTTCCCAAATGCCTTTTGCTTTCTTGCTTTTCTTTAAATACTTGCCCCAGTTGTCTCGTGTGGGTCAAACATGAACTCACTGGTTCCTACGGCATCGGGCTCCCAGCTCAGCACATCCTTCTCCTCATCATCATGCAGAGCATAATTTTCACCTGTTATTGAAAATTCAATATTGGGAGCTTTTACTTCCAAAGATTTTGATTTTTCAATAAAAAAGTGAAAATGAATCTCGGCAGGATTGCAGCAGAAATGCTGCAAATGAGCTGGTCACAGAAGGCAGAGAGGCAAGAAAAACAAGGAGAAAGAAAAGGACAGAGTGAAGGAGAGGAATACACAGAGATTGCCCTTCCAGAAAAGAGCTTAAATAATTCAGGTGAAAAATATGACCAGCAGCAGTGATGTAGGTTTTTGGGCTGCTATGCACAATCCAGTGGAAAATAGTGCTGCTTGCTGGCTGGAAGTGCCAGCAAGTCCCAGTGCCTCAGCATCCCTGATCACCCTGCTTACTTCAGGGCTCATGTGCCAACAGCTCAGTTTAGGCCACTCGTGTATCAGGGCCCCTCCCAGATTCTGCAGTCATTCTATAACATGTCTATAAGTCCTTGTCAATATTATCCTTATTAAATCAGATGGGACTTTCCTATCAGAGTTAATTGGATTGGTTAAAACAACAGAAAAGTGGTGTTAAAAAAAGAATCTAATAACCAAAGTTAAATATGGGCCCTTTCCCCCTATTATTTCTAATAAAATAGATTATATTAAGTATTAATATATTGCTTTTTGGTCTTCTGTGTGACTGGAAATCTCAGTGGATGAAGAGAAAGTGTTAGTCCTTCGTTAGCCATGAATGTGCTTTTTCTCCTAGATCTAGTGCATTACTGGAGACTTGTCTCCTACCCAGATCAAAATCTGAAGTCTCCCAGCTTTGTGTGGACAAGCAGGGGTCAGCTTGCACACAGCAAGGTTAAAACACGGCTTCCCATCTTTTGCCTCACCCTTTTGCAGATGGATGCCTCTCTCTGAGAGCCCTGCACAGCTCCATCCCTTCCCCCAGACACTCCCCCATCCCTGCACCTCTCCCTCCATTCATGCTCCCACCCGTCTCTCCTCACTGCCTCTCCAGAGTCACCTGGGCAGCGGCTCCCGTGGGTGCCTCCCCCGGGCTCACATCCAAGCTCGCTCTCTGCTGCTTGCAGATTCTTTCTGCATAACATCTCTGAGATATGGCCTTCCTTACCCATCTGTACAGCTAAAACTCTTGTCAAGACTCTCAGCATTTCACATCTCAATTACTGTAAAATCCTTCTCCTTGCTTGGCAAATGCAGCCTCATCCAGCGCTTCCTACTCCATCTCCCTGCCCAGCCACTACCGTACCCGCCAACCACAGCTTAAAATCATTTATGCTCAAAAGGATCACACACAAACACCTCCTGCAAGTTATTTTTCTTGCTGGCGATCACAAAACAACAGTGGTGGCACAGGCTCCCGTCTGGATGTGATTTTACAGGTGCAGCCCTTGATGTCAGCAGTGGAGAGCAGGAGCTGGCTCACACATCTCACCGTCACACTGAGATCAAATAAAGCACCTGGGGCCGGACTCGGCCGGGGACTGTCCCTGCCTTTGGTTCCCGCCGGGAGCGCTGTGAGGGCGCTGGCTGTAGCTCAGACAGGCCCTGTCCTGCAGCTGGCAGGTGCCACCCCCAGCTCTGACCTGTCTCCAGCCCCACACCACCTCATGCCTTTTGCCAAGCAGGAGGTGCTTTGCATGGATCAGACCTTTCCCGTGCTGTGTGTTTAATACTTACAAACCCTTCTGCTGCTGCTTTGTAGAGTCTTATGTTTTCCTCCCTCATCCTCTCTTCCCTGAGCTGCTTTTCTTCTGCCTTCTCCTGCTGCTGCTTCTCTCTTCCCCTCCATCTCCCCTCCACCTTGTGAGGAAGCCTGGAGCTGGCTCCCACGTTTCACTCCTATTTATTCTCAGGTCTGTGTGGCTTTTACTTGGTGTTTTCTATTATGAAGATGACAGCAAACTGAGAGCTTAAACAAATTTGGCTTTAGGTGCTTTAATGAAAAATTAACAGGTTTAATACTGGCTTCACCATCAAAAGAAGAGCATTAATGTTTAATATTTAAACAATGAGTCTTCACAATAATTCCATCACATTTCACATAGAGAACCCACAGTAAATGCCTGGGGTAAAGCAATAAAAATCCAAAACTGTAACACTATTTACTATTTTAACCATGTCTTTCACAGTTTATACAATACTCCTTTACAAAGAGAATTGAATCATTTTTTAATGACAATTCCCCCTGTCCTCTGCCACTGCAAAAGGTAAGAATATTAGATTTCAGATCACAGACCTGGCTCCTTAAGCCTTTTTAAGACCAAGGATATGAAAATCTTATGCAAATGAGTTGCCCTTTAAATGTATCTTTAGGAAAAAAAAATGCAACAACATTTCACTGAGGAATGATTGAGTTGACATTTTATCTTCAACACACGCTGTCCAGGTAGAGGTCTCAAAGAAAACCTTCAAATGATAAAGAGTTGCTCCAGCACCCCTAAATTTGTGACATCTCCCCAGATTACTGTACTAAAGGGATTTCTTGCCTTAAAATTGAGCTCTGTCTTTCACTCTGGTCAGAGCATCACCCCATGTGAGTCCAGGTTAGCCAGGAGCACCTTTCCTGGAAAGGGCAAATCCATCATGAGTGCCAGTACTTTGGGGCAGATGTTGATGGTGATACCTGGCCTCAGGAGGAGCTGTGGACTTGTTCTCTCTCCATTTTCCCTTCAGCTGAGGGGCAAGACTTCTGTATGCTCATTATTTATGAATAACCTTTTGAATATGCAGGGCTGTCCCTGATACAACATAAACAACTTAGAAAAAAACACCTCACAAAGGAGGAAACATCAATTACCTTGTGTTGCCTGGATTGGCTTCAAGATCCCTTTGCACGTAAAATGAGAATGATTTCTTAAACTGAGAGTATTTAATTGGAGAAGAGATTCTCACCTCAGTAAATCTCCATCTATAAAAAAGCATGATCCAGCTGGATAGCAAGAAAACAAATCACATGTGCTGTAATACAGAGGAAAGAATCTACAATGCTTCCAGATGCGTATTACAGGAAAATTATTAAATAGCAGCCCTGGTAGGAGGCATCATGTTTAAAGTAGATAAAGAAGAGAGCCCTGTTGATGTGAAGTCAGAAATAAAGCAGAGGAGGAAAGCACTTAAATATAAAAAGTAATCAAAGAAGTTACGTGTCTGCCTTGACTGTGTTTCCACAAAGTTCCTGGGTCATCCGTCCATGCAGTTCTCCTGCTTCCAAATCTAAATTCTGTAGCATAACAACCATTAGACAGGAAGAGATGGACAGTGAAACAGGATGCAGACAAGGCTTCTCAAGCCAAGACAAGAAACATCTCCTGACAATGCTGATTAAAATGCCTCAGTACAATTTACCCTGCACACATAGGAAGGTAAACATATCATTAGAAAAAAACACACTACAGTGTGACTTCCTCAGCCACAGAGCTGGGACCCTGCTTGCACAAACCCCTGCTATCCATACACCATGAGGTCACGTGTTAGGATGTTTTGATTTCCCAGGTAAAAGATTTTTAAGATCAGGAATGTTCTTCTGAAAGCTGCCATGTCCAGACAGTGGTGGAGTATGTGTGCTGAAGGTTAATGTTGTTTTTAATCGTCCGTCTTCCTGAGGCGGCCGGGAGAACTGTTTGTGTGAAGCCTAATGGCTTCCAGGTGTCACCCCCAAAGTCCTGATGTCCAACACAGCCAGAGTCCTCTTGCTGATGGCCACACACCCTCAGTCTGCCAGGCTGCAGAGTCAACACAGAGCCCAGCCCCTCCAGCCCTGTTCTTTGCAGCATTACCCAGCTGCCTTTTTTTTCATGCAGCTTTCTGTGATACCCTTACGGTTTCCCCAAACTGGAGCACTTCTTCCTGCTCTTCTCCCTGTGAACTGTGCCCTCCACTCCCGGTGGAGCCGGTTTCCCTCCCCCAGGCAGGCTGATGGGCTCTGGCTGTGGGCCATTTTGGCGGGGTGGGAGGAAGCACCCTGCTCAGATCGCAATCAAGTGGAGAACATGCCGTCCTGTAATTATGCAGTTGTGCATGGCACAGCGCAGAGGGTCCTGCAATTCAAACTGCAGCTGCAATTCAAATCACAAGTAAAATGAGTAAATTTTTCAAGGGGAAACAGTGACACACAAGCCCTGTCTGCACGATGCCTAATTCCACTCTCCTTGGCTGTAATTTATTCCCCCAGCGATCGCTGCCCCATCTGTGAGGTCTCAGGCAGGAGGAAGAGCTCATGTTGAGGAGCTCAGAAGGGCAATGTGGGGACACACTGTGATGCTCAAGAAACTTGCCTCTGTGCTGAACGGCAGTTTTGTAACAGGCTCAGCTTCTCGACGGTCTGTATCACATTCAGCAGCAGTGTTACATGTGCAAGATAAAGCCTTTTAACTCAGCTTTCTCACTTGTTTCCAGAAATTTTCACTTGTGGCAAGTACTAGGAGAGGGAGATGCTGCTTCCCTGCAGGGGCAGGTGATACCTGCTAGTTTAGGACGGTTTCCATTAGCATACGAGGCCAGGAAAATGTCAAACTAGGAAGGAGAAGAGGAATGGCCTCAGATGCACTCGCTGCACTACTCTGGTAGGAAAAGCATTTACTTCATTCAGTTGCTTGTCACAGCTTTTTTTCTGTTGGAGCCATACACAACTATGCACTTAGAGCCAATTTTTGCACACTCTTGCAGGCCCTTCACCTTGGGTACAGGAACCTGGACTTGCTGTTGGTGTGCAGTGCAAATAAACAGGGTTTTATCCAAGAACTTCTTACTGTTTTGGAAGTTTGCAAAGAGCTTCACATGAAAGCCTACATTGTTTTGAAGTGCTAGACATTTTCCTGCTCTAAAGTTTCTAACAGGGAACTTCTGCTTGGTTTTGGATTCAGGTCTTGTCGGTTCCTTGGCTGCCAAAATGACTTTTGTGAGGCAGATAAAACTTGGAATAGATCTGGTTCAACCTTTGCAGCCAGCTCCTACGCCTATGAAGTTTCTGAAACAAAACCCAGAGTCTCTGCGGGAAGGAAAAAAAAAAAAAAATCCACCTCCAGCACTTTCGATTGTGGTTCAATTTTCAGTCGGCTTTTATAGTTTGGTCTCGTCGCAACCCTAAAACCGGCCAGCGAAGCCCCCTTTTGATCCGGCCACGGCTTTAATTCTTTTTCCCTTTGGAGGTGCGAGCCCCGGGCAGCGCGGGCAGGGCGCGCACGCCGCTAACAAAGGGCCGAGCGCGGGCCGGGCCGGCCGCAGCNTCCGCCCGCGTGGCCCCGAGAGGCGCGGAGCAGCCCCCGCGCCCCCTGCGAGCCGTGCGGGATCCCCCCTGGTCACTCGCCTTGCACGGGAAAGGACAGACAAAAGCAAACAATTCATGCGGCCCGGCTCGTGTCAGCCCCCCGGGGATGTCTCGCTTGGCCGACCCCCGCCAGCACCCAGCGCTCCGGAGGGGTCTGGCACGGCAATCGAGAGCCCAAGAGGGGTTTTCTCCCCGCCTCGCAGAACCGAACCCCCAGAGCCCCCCTCGGGCGGCGCAGCCTGGGCCG
>VZRX01002830.1:174100-231594 GCA_013398075.1 Notiomystis cincta
GGGCCGACCCATCCCGGGCTGAGCCCCGCGCCCAGCCCAGCTCCTTCCCGCGGCGCGTAGGGATGCCCGAACTTGTGTGGGACCGTGCTTTTCTGTGGAGGGGCAGCAGGAGAGTTGGTGTTTGGGCAGCTGCTGGGCTTTTTGCAGAACAGTGAACATTCAGCCCGTGTCCAAAAATACAAAACATACTTTTGTATGTGTATGTACAAATAAATATATATTATACATAAATATTATACATAAATGTAAAACCTACTTTTCTGTGGGGGAAGTTCTGGAGGCCTCTTGGCTTTTCCCTCTGCAGTTCAGTGGCATCTCGTGTGCTCATGGGCTTCCCTGGCCCTTTGCCTGCCCCTGCTCCTGCTCCCTGCTGCATCCCCCTCCCTGGCCTCATCCCATGCCCACAGGCCTATGTACAAAGCAGCAGAAGAGCAAAACCTGATGGAATTCCCTCGAGGAAAACCCAAAAGTGTCCTTTAAAGAGTAGAAAGGTTGCATTTGTGTAGCTCTGTACATGAACTGCAGAGTTGATGCTGCAGCAACCACCCCACTCCCTCTCTCTGCTCATGACCCCACCGTGCAGGCACAAGCACCTCACTTTTCCAAAATCACAGCCCAAGCTCAGCCACAGCCAGCCTTGGCAGGGGGAGTTGATACCACTTCACACAGCCAGCACTTGTCAGGGATGGTCAGTGGCATTGCTTTGTTTGCCCTAGAAATGAGAAGATGGGGGAGGCCATGGCAGTGAGGGAAGACAGAGGCAGTTTTTGTGCTGGCTGGAAGCAGAGAGGGAAGTGGCACTCGCAGACATCTGCAAGGGAGAGTGTCACCCAGAGAGGTGCTGCTTCTTGGCTCAGCAAGCAGGCATTTGCTGTGCTCACCCTTTTTCTGGGAAAGGGCTTTTAAACAAGACCTGGGAAGCAAATGTGCAGGTGCTCTTTGTGCAGGTTTCCCTGCCTTGCACAAGGATCAGCAGCAGTGCTTGGGCCCCCACACATCTCTGGATGGCACCTGAACAAGCAAGCAAACGAAGGGGTTTGGCAGTTGTCTTGAGGAACCTCAAAGTGTGTGCATCTCGAGATTTGGGAGTCTGAGGAAGGCAGCAGCCTGGCAAGAGCCCCCAGGTGGTTTCACAAAATATCCAGCAGAGCTGCAGAACCAGCAGCAAAAGCGGTGCCAGAGCTGTGCACAGGCAGATGTTCAGCATTCTGAGCCTCGGGGTCCTGCCACTCAGCGTCTTTGCCCCTTGCACTCTTCCCAAGTCCAGACCCAGCCCCTGCTCCCTTTGCCTAAAGTCCCTCTGCCCAAAATGATTGCCTCCTGAACTCAGCCTGCAGGCTGTCAATGTTTGCCCTCCAAGGAAGTCATCCCCAGGCAGCTGTTGAGTACACTGTGAAATCACCACACTGATTTCTGGGTGTTTATGAGCTCTTTTACCTCTTTTGTCCTTTCTCTGCTGAAACATCCACTACAGTAAAGCTATTTCTGATTCCTGCTCTGTGTCTCCTCTTGTTTGAGTCCATCAAGACTCAGATGCTGATGTACAAATATGTGATGATGTTGTATTCCCTTTTTTATGTGAAAGAGAACTGGAAAATTCACGTACAATACAAAGAGGGTTCTGTTTTCCCACCATACAAGGCAATGTCTGCCTTGCCCTGCTTTTTTTCTTGGAAGCCTGAATGGATGACAGAGGAGCTTGTCAGATTGAGGCAGAAAAGGAAAAAAATCAGGTGAAAATTGATTTGCAGGGAAGCTACTTAATCATATTTTTGTACTTTTCATTGTACCTCGAGCTTTTGTTGATATCTGCCTATCTCATATATTTGGGACAGTCCTGTTGATGTATCAATTTAGGACCACAGTGACAAGTGCCATGCTCTCTGAGGTGCCCAATGAGCTTTCCAAGACAAGAATCAATGTTCCTGGAAAATGAACCTCAGAAGGAAAACAAATGTCATGACCGGGATTTCTTCTTTAATTTTATCTAGAAAAATAAAAGATGCTTTTCCTTTGTGGCCATATATCATGAGCAATGAAGTAGGGGTGTCCTTTTGATTTTCCACAGAAAGCTGCCTCCAAAACAGGCAAAGAAGAGCTGAAAGACCAAAGTATGGAGGAGGAGGAGAAGCAGAATTGTGCATGCCAATGCCATTGCACCCCAATCTTCCCACACTTACACAGAAATGTGCAGACACACATGGCTGCCTCTGAGCCAAGTGCATCCTGAGGGATGCAGAGCTCTCCCTGCTGTGGAAGTTGTGCTCATGGGCCTGAAAAACATCACCTTAAACACAAGGCAGCGAGACTCCTTCTGGGGCTGCACGCTGCTGGAAGCTCTTTGGGGACAGGGCCTGTCCTCCTGGTCCTGGGGGCAATGTCCACCAGCTCCTGCAAGGTGGCCCCTCAGGATCAGCAGCAGACCAGCAGAGGGACCATGAGCAGAGACAGGCTCGAGGTGGGGTCTGTAGACCATCCCAAATCAGCAGTGCCAAAACTGCGAGGCCCCATCGGCGGAGTCGGGGAGGACAGGCTCAAACAAGGAGACTGGAGTGCAGGAGGGGCTCGGAATCCAGGGGAGGAGGAGCTGGCTGAGGGTACTGCAGAGCACAGAATGCAGCCAAGACATGATCTCCACACTGACACACAACCCAGAAAGCCTGCATTAGAGTCCAGGTGAATGAGGAGAAAAGAATAAGTCTCTGGAGGGCTGATCCATGCAGGGTTACCAAGAGTGGCTCCATCCCTGAGCTGCCAAGCAGTGGGCATAGGGGAAGCTTTGCAAGGTGGGTGCTTGCCACCCGTCCCCAGTACTGGGGGGACAGGCTGGAGAGCTGCTTGGCTCACCCTGCTCAGCACAGCCCGCCCCTGGCTGGGCAGCACAGCACCTTGCAAGGGCCAGGGCCATGGTCAGGAGGAGCTGGGAAACGCTGTCTGGAGATGAAGTGAGCCAGACTGCAGGGGAGAAGGCAGTGGGTGAGGCTCAGGCTGTGTCGTGAGGCAGTGCTGGGCTCCTTGTTAGCTCCACGTTTTCCTTTCCTCTCCCTGCTGGTGTGAGAAAACGCACGCTGCATTTGTTCGGCTGCCAGGAATATGGCAGCTCAAGCACCATCTTGTGAGCTTTGCTGTGTGTCTTTTCCCACAGCATTGCTTTAAATAATGAAGGGAGTCATGATCCACCAGCTGGATTAGACGTTATGAACTTACCTGGCTCAAATCCAATGGTGATATATTTGGCCTCATTATTTTATGCACAAATGCCACAAAACAGCACAAGATTTTTTTTCCTAAATACTCTTTTTCTTTTAGCACTGACATTTCTCTTATTTGCATTAAGATTTGCAATGAACAGCCTGTGCCAGACCAAATTTGTCAGATACTTCTGCTTTTATAGATGGTTTGTTCCAGGAAATCAGGGTTGGAATTGTATCCCCTGACCTCAGGGCTAGGCCAACGAGTACTCCCAGGACGGGGAACATCTTCTCACTTTCAGGGACCTGCTCTGGAAGAAATGGGGGGGTGAGGGGGTGATGTAACTGGTGACTGCATCATGGCACCATAGCCAGGACATCAGCTCAGGAAAATTGAAAATGAGGTCCTCATGTGATGGGGCTTTTAGCAAACATCTGAGCTGTAGAGGGAAGATAAAAACATTCAGCCTTCTTTATAAGGTACTCAGAGGCTTACAAGACCTTGGTTAAAGGTAGGTCTGGATGGAAGAGGTGGGAAGTGCTGTTGCCTGAGCCACCCATGCTCTGGCTGCTCCCAGCACAGGGACCCAACAATGCCCATGCAGGGTGGCAGATGCAGCAGGGCAGGGGAGCAGCCACACTTGCTGTGGACTCCAGGGCTTTCTATCCATCCCCTGGGGTGGGAACCAGTCCCTGGGGAGACAGAGACAGGCAAGGATTTGCAAGGGAGGACAGCTGACTGCCTGCAAAAGCCCGAGATACGAGATCAGAGGTCAGGGATGGATGAGAAATGCGTTGAGCACAGAAAGGTGAGAGGGCAGAAGCCTTCACTGTGGGTGCTTTGAGCTTGCAACAATTCAGATCCTACAGTTTGGCCCTACCTGAGAAGCATGAAATTGCTCTGGACCAGGCTCTTGTGTCCTTTGCTATTCCAGCGAAGTAAAATTAAAAATTCACAGAGATGTGAGTCACCTGGGATGGTAATGCCCATCAGCTTCAAAATTATGATTTCTTAGTGATAAAAGTTCAAGAAAGGAGGGTGTTGTGTGGGATGCTTCAGCTAGCCATCCTGGCAAGATCACGCTGTGCTACAATTCAATTCAGCCTTCAGGCAATGCACTCCCGCTCTGCTTCCAGAACCAGTCAATGTCTGCTCTGAGTATTTCATCTGACAATCTAGAGAGAACAGGAGATTAGAGAAGCAGAAACCTACAACATTTGGGGGAAAAAAACAGTATTCCCCCCCTTTTGTTTTGTGTTTCATATAGTGTTAGTCCTGTACATGCTGAGTCTGCTATTTGAAGGAGCTTCTGAGAAGTCAAGACCAAGTTTGGGAGCATCTGGAAAAAAACATGAACACAATGAATCTGAGAAGCAAAATCAGGCTCTCCCCATTTTGTTTTTCATTAAGCAGAGAAAGGGAAGAGAGTGCTCCATGTATTCAGCCATTCAAGTGCCGTGTACTCGGATACCGTCTGGGTGAGCCGAAGCATCGCTCTGCAAATATTGACACTCTCTTCATTTAAGCAAGAGCTCTCAGAGTCTCATTTTAAGTGCTCATTTTGTGTATTCCTCGATAAAAGTCAGGCAATTAGGGGAAGAACGAGCCTGAGTGTGGCTTGTATCTCTTCCAGACATTTCCACCCTGTACCACGAAGCACCTACTCATGACACGGCTGCATCACTGCTGCTGTCAGAACCCAGCCTCCTCCCCCGCCAGTTCAGCTCCTACGTGGATGTTTTAGTCTCTCATATGAATCAAATGGTTTAAGGTGAAACCTAGAAGTGCATTACATTTTTCTTTTCTTCTTTTTTTTTTTTTTTTGGGCCAATTTTTTGGTCTTTAGCATACTCTGGGACATTTTACAACCTCATTAAAATGCCTGCTGAACTAAAGATTTCTTCTCAAGGTGGTAAGCGCTGTTCCCAAGCACTTCACAAACCAGAATGACACATTTGGATCTTCTGAATTCACAGTGAAAAAATTCCCAGCTCTGGGACAACATGCAGAAACTGTTTGATTGCCTGCAGTTTAATAACATTATTGGAAAACTCAGGGCAGGAAGGAGATAATGCCTCTTTCTTGCAATGTGGTCAGGGAGGAGGATTTAGGCAGCTGGAGTGTATTTCCACCTGCACACACACACACAAACACACTCCCCCCACCTTGAATGTGCTCAGGATGTGGGTGTTAGTCCTGCAAAAAGCACCACTGGATGTTTAAAGGCCACAGGTGGCTGGGATTTTGACTGCACATCATTTGCAGACAGTTCAATAAAAGAAAGGCTAGTGAGCTTTCTCTGCTGGGACAGTCCCTAATCCCACGGCTCCTGACGTAAATCACAGGCCATCTGTGCATTAAGATGGCCCTTCCCTTTTCCTGGGTTACAGAAATGAGATACAATAATTGGATCCTTTGAGCTGAAAGGACATAGGGCCATGCCTCCTCCTTAATGCAGTGATAGGAGGCGACAGGCAGAGGTTTCAGCAGCATTTTAAACCCTCCAGATGATCAATACAGAGGCCAAGGAGGAATGGTGGGGTTTGCAGCCAAACAGATAAGGTGTTGCAGCACGTTTGACCTATTTCACAGCATAAGCATCACTTCTGCCCCAGTTGTCTTTTAAAAGATATCAGTGGGTACTGCTACCACTGCAGAACTAGAGGTAAACATCACAGTCATCCAACAAGGTGTTAAATGGGCTCCCTCAAGGGTTAAATTAACAATCCCCAGTGCAATTTTTATTTGTAATATTTCTTTAACACTGAAAACAAAAACAAACAGCACAGTGGTACAGGGCAGACTGTCAGCAGGCTTCTGCTTTCACATAACCACTGGTCCACCCAGTCAGCATCAAGTGTATTTAGGTCCCTCCCAGGCAGCCTCATCACTAGGGAAGAATGGGGCAGCATCTCCCATTCCCACCCTCCTGCAGTCACTGCAGGCTGACCACTGCCAAATTCAGGACCCTGCTGAGCTGCCAGGCTGGAGCAGGCAGGACCAACGATGTAGGAGTGCAATCATCCCAGCTCTTCTTGTAAAATGAATCCTTGCTACTGGAAAAACAAAGTCATGCTGATCAGCAGGTGTTCGTGTCTCGGGGCCCTGCCCCAAAGAGGTGAGTTGGCTCAGGAGCCTCCTGTCCCAGCACCTATGGAAGGTCAGTCCCAAATGCCATCAAGGCAGAAGTTAGGAGACCCCAGCCATTATCCTGCAGGTGTTGTACTGCAGGTATAGGGCCACTAGGTCAATAAAGGTGTAGGCATTGAGGAACTGCTCCAGGTTCCTCATACATGGGGGAGAAGCCAAAAGCAGCCGTAAGGACACTTTTCCAGGTTACCCCACTACCTGAATGGCTGGCACTAATGACTGCCCCCAGTTTTTATGTTTCAGTGTACAGAAATACACAGATGATAGATGGTTCTTGTTCCAAATGAGGGCACAGATCTGCCTTGGGTGAAATCCAAGAGCATGCAAGAGAAGGACCATCTCTGACACAGCACAAAGTGCTTTTCACTGCTGGGACTCCATGCACCAAGTAATTTCCCCCTTAGCAAGCTGGTCTTACACTGTGCTTCCAGGATCTTTTGCTGCAGGGCAAAGTTCAGACCTGAACCAGGATATTTAGAAAGAGAGGCAGCAATTTGTATCCCTCCTTTAATGCACAGAGCCTGCATTAGCCATGCTAGGTTGAAACATGAATGACACGGCTTGGTTCCTCATCTGGCTTTTAATGAACTGTTCTCTCAGTGCTACGGGCCGGGAAACAAGAGATTTTGGATAGATGCTGTTCCATCTCTGTATGTAATTCAGAGCCAGGGGGACTGGAAGCGCCTGAAGAGGATTTCCAGTGTATCTGAACCCCTCTCACATGAAGATGAAGGTGGCAGGAGAGCTCCTCCCACTCTCAGGTTTGTGCACCTTCCCACCCTGTTCTCCCATGCTGACTGGGCACTGCCATTCAGTGCAGCTCAGTGCAGCTCAGGACATCTCCCATGGCCCCTAAACTCCATCCTGCCAGTTTCAAACTACACAAACGTGTTTCAGTCCCTGGATGGAGAAACTCATGGGAATTTCAGATTCAGTTTGAAATTAATTACAAATAGATGCGGCTGGGCAGATGAAATTCTGCAGGTTGGATCCCTGCAACTGCATGTCCTGCTCCTGGATTTCCTCATGGCTAATGTGCTCCCTTTAGCAATATCTCCATTTTGTGCTGCAGAAGGCTGAGATCTGCTGCTTCAGTGCCTGTAAATCTCCCTTCCTTCATGGCACCTGCTAATGCTGCTCCTGAGCTCCTGCAGGTTTCTGTTTTCTTCTCAGGTGCTTGTTTGGACAAAGGAACTGAACTGCAGGGACTGAACATCTTTGAGAACATCACCTTCATCAAACTGGGAAGAAAGTCTGGGATTCCTCTGCAGGGAGCTAACAGGATGATTGTCTTGGCCTTTTTTCCACATGAAACAAGGTTAGAGAAAAGCCCCACAGATACAAATTTGTGGAAGCCTCTTCCAGCCTTAGAAGAATCCTTTGCCTGTCATCCCCAATAGAGCCAGCTGGTGCTCTCACCCCTCACAGAAGCGTGCCAGACACCAAGACTATGACCTCTGTCTCTCAGCACTGAAATAGTCTCAATATTTAGACTTCCTTCCCAGCCACTGTGTGTCCCCAAGGGGACCATCATCTTATTTTACAGTAACAGACAAGTTTGATCTGGTTTTCAAGTTGCTTCCAGTTCCTGGGTCCTTTTCCCTCGCTGCCACAACCAGAAGGCCAGACAGGTTTCTCTGGGGTGGGAGCTGACTTTGTTGCACCCTTTGTTTGCTCCTTTCTGCCTCGCTGATCCCCCTCCAGCACGGAGCTCCTATCCTCACATCTTTCCGTTCTGTGATAAGGGCAGCATATGTCTGGATCTCGTATCTGGATCAAAGATCCAAGTTGTATCTGTAGGAATCGCCAAGAAAAGAATGCTCCTTGATCCAGCCCATGTGTTGCTTCTCCCCCCTGGTGCCAGAGCCTGTGACTTGAACACGGCACCGCCCTCACGTCTCCTGAGGAGAGCTCTGCTGGAGTTACGCTCCTGCACGAGAGCCGGGAGCCGCACGATGCTGCTCCTCTTCCTCCCTGTGAGGGTTAGATCCAGCCTGCCACCCTCCTTCGCTTTTCTTGCTCTTGCAGCCCTCCCGTTCTCCCCGTTCCCTTCCATTTCTTGCCCTCCGTGCAGCAGTGGGAGGCTGTCCCTGGCATCTGGGGGGAGCCAAAGCGTCTCCAGGTGTGCCTGGGTGACGGTCGGTGCCGGCGATGTGGGGCCGTGGGATGTTCTGCCTGGGTGAGCCTCGGAGAGCAGTTTTCCCAGAGCCACTGTTTATGTTAAACCACTTACTCTGTTATCTTCCAGAGGGAAATTATTTTATTTTTCCCCAGATGAAGAACATTAATGCCATTAAAATAATAGGAGATTTGGAGCATCCCTTTGTTTATAGAGTGACATGCCACAGTGACAGGCTCAGTATAAATAGCTAAACACTGAGATAACCAAACACTTAGGCTGATAAAAAAAAACCCTGCATTTTTCCCATTCCAAATTCTTTAGAGTAATCTGATTTGACCTCCAGCACAATGCATACTTTAATGATGCCTGAATAATGACTAGGCAAGGAATTAACTCCCACAGCAGGTTAATGCACTCAGTTTCACCCAGAAGACCTAGGCTCAAATCCCAAATAAATCAAATGGATTTGGTGATCTCATTCCAGTTCCTCATGGTCCTTTGTTCGCAGCCTGCGATTTGACAGAGCCGGCAGCCCCTGCCTGCCTCCTGCAGAGAGGGAACAGCCTTTGGGGAACAGAGGTGGGTGGGGTCCCTCTGATCCAGGGATCTCAGCTGCTGAAACAACAGGGACAGGGCTAGGGAGGCTTTCACAGATCAACAGAGTTGCCACACCACCTCCTGGGGACGGGACATGCACTGTTGTCAAACACCTTGATGTTAAAAAAAAAAATGAATTTAACTGCATGAGAAGTGCTCGAATATAAAGTGCCGAAGTGTGACCAGCCACAGGTTTGTCTCTCCGGGTTTATGCGAGGGAGACCAAACATAATTCACTCAGCCCCTGGCAGGAAGTCTTCAGTAGGTGTCTGTGCTGACAGCATTTATGCATCTTATGAAGGTGGCGGTGTCAGCAGGGCAGGATGAAACCACGCACCTCTCAAACAGGGAACATGGAGAAAAGATATTTTTCTGGTGTCTGATTTTCTGCATTACTTTTGTGATCATTGCTAAGGTCACTTGGTTGACAATGGAACCTTTGGGTGGCATTTCCAAATCCTGTTACCAAAAGCCAGACTGCTGGCACCCATACTGGAGCCTACAAAACACATCAGTGAAAGCTGAAGTTGTCCACAGCTATGAAAATTACATCACTCCTGCCTAGGCATTCCACTTTGGTTAAAAAAAAATTGAAAGGCTGCTTTGTTTTCTTCTATTTTTTTTTAACTTCTCCTCCTAAGACTGTACCCAAGTCACAACCAGTAACACCACAGACAAGTCCCAAGGAAAAAAGTGAGTGAGAATATCCTTTTACCTTTCCAAATGTGGGCAGCAAAACACGGAGGTTGATGAAACAAAGGCCGTGTATCCATGCAAATGTAACTGGTATTAAAAACACCATGCGGGTCGTGTGCTCCACCCCAAAGGCAGAAAGAGAAACATTAGTAGTTTTCCATGAAGCCTGATTCAGGATGGAAATCTGAAATGACTAAGTGCTTTTTAAGAGATTAACATGGACAAGTTTTAACAAGTTTAACTGTGTCTTTTTCTCGAAGTGCCATTGACTGCAACACAGAGGCCCCCAGAACGATGTGAAGAGAGTTTGTGACAGCTGAGTAGCACGGGCTGGTGAAATTCTGGTTATACAAGCATCCACGGAGGTTGTGCCATCATTTAAATAGTGACAGGAAGTCATCCCGTGTTTTCTTGATGTGCATATTAATAATCCAGACTTTGTGATGATGCCTGTTACTGAAACACTCAGAAAATAGTTTAGGTTTCAGTTAGGAAACCAGAGGAATGTTGCTAGCACCAAGCAGGATATCTGTCCTGTGCTGACTTGACAGAGGGAAGCTTTATTTCACATGTGAAACATACAGGACAAATCAATGCAGCTGAATTATGGAGCCCCAGCGAGGTCTGCCAGCTTGAGCAGGCGCAGCCCTCAGTCCTCCTCTGTAACATCAATCCTATTTATTAGCAGTGGCAGAGGGGGTGTGCAAGGCTCTTTTCGAGCTGTAGCTCAGCAGTTAATGCTTCTGGGCTTAGCTGAGTATTTGTGAGCTGTACCTGAGGCACAGATGCTCCGTGCTGACGCGAGTAAACTGAGGCACGGAGGGATAACGCTGCCTCATCTCCAGGAGCCGTCGCTGCGATCCCGGCAGGGCACCACCCTCTTCCTACCTGCTGAGCGCCCCTGCCTCTTGCCTTAGAACTGCAGCAAAGTCCGTACTGCGTCTCCAGGTATGGAAAACCACATCCAGTCTGTCACAGCTCACCACCCTAAGCCAGCACAGCCCGTCACCAAGGTCTGGTTACAGGCAGGAAGCAGGAGCCACTGAGGTGGGCTGGAAAGGGGGCAAAAGCCAAGTGGTTTGTGCCCAGGTGACCCCACAAACACCCTGACCCTTCTGGATACCTCGGCAGGGAAAACTGCCGCACTGGGAAGTGCACAGCAGCTCCCAGGACGTGACCCGCGTAAGCCACGGGAGGCTGCAGCAGCAAAGGATGCTTAAAAAACATCACGCAGACCCGCAGGAGCCGGACTGGGTCAGTCCCAGCAGAGCAGCCCGAGGGGACAGAGGGGACACAGGCTGGCAGAGGCGCTCCTGCCGGCCCGGAGCGATGAAGCCATGCAAGCGCACGGCGAGAGACCCAGCGGAATTCAGGCGTCCCGGCGCGCTCAGCACACGAACCGGGGCCGCCGCTCGGGACAGGCTCTGTGCAGCCCTTCTCTGCCAGGAGGCTTTGCGGCGCTGGGCTCAGCCCGGCAGCTCCAGGTACAGCCCCGGGGCGAAGGGTTTGCGGCAGGGCTTTCTGCGGCGCTCTGCCTCCCCAGGGAGCTCCTGAGGCCACCAGGGCCAGGTAGGGCTGGAGCCGGGCAGTGTCTGCCCCGGCCCGTGCCCCCGGGACAGGCATCGCGCCCCGGGAGCCGCGCACGCCGCGCTGTTTGTGCTCGCGCTGTTTACACACACGAGTTTAAAGCATCTCCCCCGGTTTCTCCGCAAATTGCTGCATTCAGATGAAGTGGCAGCTGCTGTAATTAAGACACAGTTAATTACATATCCCCTTAATTGCAATGATAGGATTTTGTCAATTTGGTAAATAAGAATTGTTAGGTTTCTTCCGGCGAGTGCAGCCTCAGCGGGGCTCAGATGCGGCTCCCTTTGTCTCCCGGCCCGGGGCGAGCGGCCCGGCCCCGGGCAGGGGCGGCAGCCCTCAGGTGCTCAGCTCGGGGCAGGCGGCAGGAGAGGCATCATTTCTCAGTTCTCTCCTTTTCGTTACTTAAGAAAGAAAAAGATAATGGAAATCACTTGGATTCCTGAAATTTACCACTCACCTGCTACTGGGCGGAGACTTTGGCCGTCGGTACGAGCACTGTCACAACCTTTTGAATTCCAGCTCTGCCCTCAGGAATGACCACAAAAAACCCCTCTGCCTATTTCTTTATTTACTGTGTCTGTTTTTCTCCCTTACTGACTGTGCTGAAGTTTTAAACCACTCTTCTAGCTCGCCAAGTCCAGGGCCAGCTCGAGCACATGCCCTCTGTCCCTGGCAGTTTCTGGCTCTCATATCCTGTCCAGCCCCACAGCTGGCAGGCTGCTCTTCCAGGGGCAAGACTCCACCTGCACCAAGATTGCCACACTGATACAAATTTGTCTGAAAGGAGACAACAGGAAGACAGAAGGGTTGCTAAATGTGAGGGCTGCATCTGACCATCATCACATGTTTCTGGATGAGAGCTGAACTGGGCTGCCACAGGAATGGCCAGAGCCTGGAGTGAGCAAAGAGGCCAAGAGATCCCTTTCCATTCTGCTCTGGAGGCTGCTTGGTACCAATGAGATGTATGTTTCCTTCTGGAATTTCTATTTAGTGATTCAGTACACAGAGCTGTCATCCACATTAATTAATGAAGTGTGGTTGACTGAACAAGTATGTTCAGACTGCTTGCACACAAAAAGAAAGTGGCACAAAAAAAATCACCTAACTACAGCCAATTATCTAACATCACTCTAGACTTAGTAGTTAGTTATGATTAGCTAGAAATTAATTAAAATATTGTTTATTTGCCTCCCAATTCTTCATCCAACAGGCAAACTCAACCTTTCTCCTCATGGGAAGCAGCAAGCACCACTCCAGGTGAGCAAGGCAAACTGGTTTGGCACAAGGCTTAGCAACCACAAAGCAAAGATCAGGATATTTTCTTGACAGCATTGGCAGCTGCTGGTATCAGCTCAAATGGTGACATATTCAGACTTGCAGGATGTTTTCATAAGCAAACAAAGGAATGTGGTTAGATAAAACTGCTTTGGAGTAGGTGCAGAGTTGGTCAAGCAACAAACAAAAAACTCACACTAGAAAGTGGTTCACCTTCAAACCAGCAAAATGTTTCCAGTGAATGGGTCCTGTTTTCATACAATTCAAATTTTTCATTGGTGAAGTCAGCAATGGTAAAAAGAGTATCCTCAGTAAATGTGCAGGTGATGCAAAGCTGAAAGGAACTGAAAGTACATAAGGAAAAAACAGGAAAGAGTTCAAAACTATTTTAAAAAATTAGTGAAATGGTCTGAGAAAAACAGGCCACAATGCACTAGGGCTGTGGGCAAGTTTCTATGTGTAAGCAAATAAATATCAATAAAGCAAATGCAAAATGGACTGGAATATGAATCAGCAAAGCTATGACATTGAAAAGCTGGAAAATATCATACAAGAATCCATAATTAGATTTCCTGACACAAGATACTTGCTGTCATCCATTCCTTACACTCACATGCAAACATCAGTGAACAAACTGTGACCATTTTCAGGTCCCAACTCCCCAGGGACAGAAAAAAATAAACCAAACACACTGCCTTGGACATCTCTAAAAATGACCTCCAAGCAGAGCCTCAGAGAATTGATTAGCCTGAGGAAAACTCTGGGACACAGCAAATACCCAAAACAGTACTGTAGGAAAAAAGGGGAATAACCTATCCACAGCAAATAGACCACAGAACAGCAAAGCCTAAAGTTGCTCAGGAGGGATCTAAATGACTGTAGGAGAAACTGTCCAAGGGTGAAACACTGGAGCAGATTAGCACAGAGGCTGTGAGGTCTCAGGGTTAGTTCTCTGTCACTAAAGGCAGAAATCCTCCTGTTCCAGAACCTCATGGTGCCTCCTGGCTCCAGGACTGTGTCCCAGAAGAAAGCAAAGCTCTTCCTTGTTCCCTGCCCCACCTTGCTTTTCCTGAGGTCTCCCTATTGCAGTGCCAAGATGTAGGTCGTGGCTCATATGACAGAAGGGTGCATAAAAAAATCCAGACTCAAATTACGCCTACGCTTCTAATTCCAGAAAGGTTGAAGAAAGGTTTACCTTCTGTCTGCAGCAAGTAAGATGTGCTGGAGAGCATGTCCATAAGGCATCAGAAAAAGATTTACCCTTTGAGACCCAACCCTGGTCTCCCTCCCATGTCAGATTATTTTTATTTTGACTTTCTTCTTTAAACCTCACAGTTAGGAGATGCTCCTACACTCAGATCTAGGAGTAACTTGAGAATGCAACCTGAGGACTAGCAGGGACTACAGTCTAATTAACCAAAGTGCAGCAGCACTCAGGATGGTGGCTCAGGTGTGCAGGGGCACAAGTTTCCAAGTGATTTGTTGACAGATCCTCTCCCCTGCCCAGCTCTTAGCCTCCCAAGACAGCACTCCATTTTGTTGTATATATAGTCAAGTGCAACACTGCCAGTAAATTGGCTCAAACAACACTCCAAAATGCACTCACAAGGCTGACACCAGCAGGACTGCTCCCCTTGCCCCTCCAAAACCAGCAAGGAAAGGAGGAGCTATCACAAAGCCAGGCCTAGTGAGGCAGAGGGCCTTGGTCCCACCAGCTTAGCAAGGCAAAGGGAGCCCAAGCTGACAGCACCCATGATTGTACTGCAAGCTTTGCCTTTCCTGATCTCCATTCCATAATTTATCTAAGTCTGTAACCTCACTGCAGGGACCAGGAAAGGAAAGCTCACACTGCAGCCTCGTCTTTGCCCAGTCTGTAAGTAGAAATACCACTTAGTTTAAAAACTTTACTGGTATGGCCTTCCTTGGCCCTCAAAAGCAGTACAGACTTCATCCTGGAAAAAGAATTCCTTTTCAGTGTGTTAAGTTTGAGAAAGTTCAAAACCAAGATTAGGCTGTTTTTTAATGGATTATTATTATTTAGCACAACAAGTAGCTTACAGATGGTCCTGCAATTTTAATTGTATGGCTGTGGCATTTGGATGTACTGCTTCCCCTTGACTGCACAGGCTCCCTGCAGGGCCCTGCATGAACTATTTAACCTCTGCCTTAGGCTCCTCTCCTCCCAATGGGGCTGTCTGCTAAGACTGAAGCCACTTTTGTTCACAGCACGATGAGTTTTTTTAATACAGCAGGTTTGAAAAGCTTCTGAGACTTGTAACTAAAGTTCTATGTGCAAAGTTACAGGAGAAAGATGTAACCCAAGCATTCTAATGGCAAATTTAAAAACCATTTTTGGATGTGTGAAAGAGAAATTCTGAAACCAGGGCCCTTGAATCCCACCAGGAATCAGGCAGCAACCCAAAGTTTGGAAGAAGCCTTGTAGATTCTGTGGTAGACACAGTCACTACTGGCACTCTCTCAGGTAGCTGGGCTGGCAACCTGAATCCATGATTCCTCTGGAGGAAGGAAGATGCAACCTCCCCCGCTTCCCAAAGACGAGGGATGAGGAATGCTTCCCGCTGAAGCCACGCCAGGGTAAAACTGGAGAAGAATCACCCCCGGGGACGAGCTGGGGAGAGGGGAGGAATCTCTGTTGGTGCTGCTGACTATGATGAGGACAACAGTTGTGCAGAACTGGCTGACAGGGATATGGAAATGTTGGTAAATATAACAGTGATTCTCAACAGCTCATATTGTGTGTGAGTGTTGGAGTTGTCACTTTTGTATGTTGTATAGCTACATTTTCCAAGATTGACTGAAATTATCTAAAGCATGAAAATACATTCTTTTGTAGACTGGATTGGATAAGGAGTTTTTACATCTTGCTCTGCAACTAAGTGGAAGATGCAGTGGTCTTAGTTTCAGGGAAAAAAAATCAAACTGTGGATGTGTTCAAGGAGTTTCTAAGATGGGTGTGTCATGGTACTATTCAAAACAATACTCCTACTTAAGATCTCTGGTGAGAACCAATTTTAACATCAAACTCCTTCACTGCAGTATTAATTCACACTGCAGTGAAGGAGTTGCCATGGAATAGCCAAAACATAATTCACCGACTTTGATGGGCAACAAAGCACAGAAAACATCTACTTTGTTTTCCAAATACTGGTGAGTCAGTGTTTTACACACAGCAGCCAAATTTCATTCCTTGGGAGGTAGAATAAATTATTACTTAATTGTGACAAACAAGCAGACCATATCAGACCATGGATATAATGAATCAGACTGCAAAGAAATTCTGACTTGAGTCACAGAACAGCACATTTTTGTCCTGAAATAAAATATTCTTTAAGTAAGTTAGCTGGTTCCTGCATTAGTTTCTAGTCTAAGACCTGCCACTAATATTGTGCCACTCATTCTAGAAACTCCCATAGCTCTGCAAAATTTAACCTTTTGTAGAACCTTTACTGTTACATGCAGATGCTATTTCTTTCCTTCCTGGGGGATGCTATCCCACAGTGAATTTTGCTATCAAAATGGAGATTAATACATTCAAGCCACATAAGCAAATTTTGGTTCAGCAGCAGCTCTTTAACAAAAGGACAAACAAACAAAACACCCAAATATTTTACACCAATGCTTGTAGGAATTTGGCATGTTATACTCTGCAAAAGAAGCTAAGGGAGTTTAACAGACCCTGCACCAATCTTGTCACCAGCCTCTTGAACCACAGAGGCACACGGGATGTGCACAGGTCAGGCTATCAGGTAGTTGTGCAAAAAAAATCTACTGAAGACTCTTAGCATTTCAGAGCAGTACTTTTTTTGGGAAAAATAAAGTCTGCCCAGCTTTTATTTCTTAAATTGAAAAGAAATTAATTCATCTGCATAAACTCACATTTTTTCAAGAGGCAAGATTTTGCCTTATCAATGTCATCCCCTTATTCATTTGTAAGGTCTGTGCTGGGCAAAAATATTTCTTTCCCATGACTGTTATACAAATCAGCTTTCCACAGCTTGGGTGGGATTCTTGCTCTCCAGTCTGCTGCTTGTACCTTCCCTTCAATAGTCTCTATTTGCTTGCTTCATGATCTCAGCTGTTCCTCCTGGAAAGGAAGTCTGGTTTCTGTCATGAGCAGCTAGGATGGCTCCACAAGTCACAGGATGGCTCCTCTGCATCCAGAGGAGCTCCAGGGTAAGTCTGTGCATCAAAGTAAACCCATGAGACCCTGGAATAAACCTTCTCCCCTTTATGCCTACTGTGGGCAATACTGAACAACTTCTAATGATATTTTATGACTTTGATCTACAAAAGGAACAAGAGAATCCAGGCAGAGGAAACCAAACCTAATTCAAAAGGTTTTGGCCATACCAGGAGTGCTGCATGGCCTGAATTTATCATATATTTGAGAATCTAGAATGGAAATTGCTGTTAAAAAATCTGGAGTTTTTTTCTCCCCTATGAAAATGTATTGTATTGCACATTGACTTCAAAGTGTTTAATGAAGAAAAAAAAAAGTAAAATGTTGTAGGCTATTTATGTTGGGTAGTCAAGGCTTTGAAAATTCTATTGCTACTGAACTAATGCAGTTGGTTGCTCGACTGTAAGAGGCACAACCCTCGTGGTGCTAATTACAAGTCAGATGCAGCCAATCGAACAATACTGAATTATTAAGGTCTTACTGTACATTCTCAGGCTGTTAATATCTATTAGATTACAGCTGCATTATACTGAGTGCTCATTTCAGCAGGAGATTAGAAAGTACATTTATAATGCTGGCTACCCTTTGGATGGATCATGGTATTTACATACCATATGTCAGCATGAGATTACAGAATGATTTATGCTTTTTGCCCAGACCTTTCAGTAAACTGCAACTGGCTCCAGTAAACTACAAAGCTGAAACACCATTCCATCCTGACTCTGACAATTCAGGAAAAGACCACCAGTGACTGGTACAATGATGCTTCATTCAAAGGAACAACTGACTTGCCCTTTCTCAACACAGCCAAGTGATCCATGCTCGTTTTCCTGTCAAGAGGGACACAGAACATGGACTAGGGAGGTGTGCTTCACTATTAACAAGCTAGTCCTAAGATGCATGCAGGGAAAAAAAGTGAATAGTCATCTCATGTTTTGGAAAAAAGAGCTGCCCCCAGAGCCATGCCCACTACCAACATTCAGGTACTCCAGTTCCTTCTGTAATAACCAGACAATAACTGTCAACCAGTGAACAAGACAAGGAAAACCATCTGTACTTGGGCTGTAGTTATCTAAAAATAGTTACTCAAATACACTATTGATAACTTCAGCAGCATGCATCCAAAGAGCTAAAGAGTATGTCCTCTGAATGCATGCACAAATAGATTAATCAGTGGAAAAAATCTAATGGAGTGTAAGAAAATACATCTTGATACACTTGACTAGTGGTTCCAAAGTGGCAGTGAAGAACACTGGGATTCACACAGTGTTATCTGTCTAAAGCTGAATGGAAGATATTTGAATGTGTATCTATTACAAGGTATTTTAGACACATCAAATGAGTTGTTACACTCAGACCAGCAAAAGATGGTGTAAAATTTTAAGTCAATAATACATCAGCTGTATGCACACTATACCTTACCTTCAGTATGTAAAGCTGTCAAACACCAAAAGTGAGTGTGTTTGATTACTGTACCACCAGGTTTGTTAAGTTTCACTGTTTCAAAGACTACGAACAGTATGGGCAGGAGGAAAAAAACTCACCTGGATTGGGTTTTCCCTTTCATTCCCAGCTATTCTGCCCTTTACTTTCTCTAAACCAGTCACACTTTTGGTCATGTTTCAGCACATGCTGGCTGTGACAGCAAAAGGAAACTATTATCTTTTATTAGAGAGTAGATTCCCAGGATGATGGCAGATGAAAGCACCATGACATCAACATCACGTCTGCCCCTTTATCTGAAGGTTTTGTCCATTAGCTGCATGTCAAAACCCAATTACATGTGGAACACAAATGGAAAGGCTAAGCAGCAGAAGCATCCCTCACTCTCCCTTATTTAGTTAATAAGGGAGGCTCACTAATCTGTAGGGACATAAGGGCCATTAAATGCTGCAGTACAGCACAGCCTGGGAGATTCAGCCTCGTAAATATTTCAGTGGCAGCAAGAACAGAGTGAGATCAAAATACCTTGTCTGTCATCAGCCTTGTCTGGTCTAACAGGTATCCTATCCATGCCTCCTGTAAACATCCCATTAGTGGGAGGGGACATTTGGAGGAGAATCAATTTCAACCACTCTCCTATGCTGCCATCCTCTCCCCTTACATGGCAGCAACTGAGGAGCCTTCAGAGAGAGCGAGCAGAGGAAGGGCCTGAAAAAGAGGTGCTTGTCAAAGTATGAAGGTTTTTGTTTTTACCAGAGCTTACTGCTAGTCTGTGGCAGACAACACAAAGCCTTTTGCCAATGACTGGGGCAATCCCTTGGAGAATTAGTTCAATTCTGTTCTTGACTAATGAAGTGGGGGGTGGAGGGGGAAGGCAGAACACAGAATTGTATCTACAGCTAAAAAACTACATATGTCTTCAAAGCCATTTACCTTTGCCCCTGCTGGATGCACTGTTGGAGGTAAATTATTAGGCTGTTGTTCTCTTCTTCCTTCTTGGTTCCACAGTTGAACATGAAGCTTGAAACAAATCTTTGTAACTTTTAGTATTTGTTCCCACAACGTTCCAGTTGGTGATAACATCCCAGCCTATTTCCACATCTGTACAAGTGAAATAAGGGAGAGAAAAGGTAGCACTGGGGGAAGGGGAAATTTGGTAGGGTGTAACTGTTCTTTGCCACAAGGATAGCATTTGTGCACTGGTCCAAGAATTCACTCCAGGAAAACACAGGGCAAACCAGCAGACAGAAACAACATAATACACTTTACAGATGCCAAGTTTAACCACCTGAAATTGAAAAATTCTTCGTTCCAGGTCATGAGAGTAAATATATACCAACAGATCCTAGACCACATATATCCTAGACCAGTACTGGTAGGAGAATGTTTTCAACTTTCCAGGTCTGCCCTTGAATGGAAGAATCAAAGAAAAATCTCAGCTGAATTTAAAAGAAAAAGAATATAAGTCACTATTGCATCCAAGGCAATTCTGTTTTCTTTCAAAACACTGCACAAATACTTTGTATCATTTTTGGCTACTGCTGTATTGCTCAGAAATACTGCTGCATCTGGGAACATGAATTTCTCCACTGGAAAACAATGACAGTTTGTACACTGGAGCTAGAACAGTGGAACTGAAACCTTGAACTTGGAAGGTCTCTGTTTGGCAGAAGTGAAACACAGCTCCATAGATGTGTTTTATTTATTCATTAACTGTAGAAGGAAACATGCCCTTATTTATTTATTTATTTATTTACTCACTTCTTGAACCAGCTAGGCCCACAGTCTTTGGCTGGTAGTTTCACTGACAGCACAAATTGCCTTCGTGCCCCCTACAGCTACAGGGAAACAGGAATACTTAGTATTTATTACCTGTTGTTCACATTGGAACATCAATTCCCTCTACTGCCTAGGAAAAAAAGTAATTTTTTTTTTTCCTTGTAAATAAACATTGGAATTTATGCTTCACAGTTATTTCCCTCCTTCTCTCCACCCAGCAATCATGAGGAGATTTTCAATTCAAGATGTCCTTCAGCTAGGGAGGGACAATACGGTTCTCTCCTGGACTGCAAGGCTGACAGCAAAACTAGACCTACATCTCCTCTAAAAAAAAAAATTGCATTGCTTGCTTTTTAATGCTGATGAGAATGATCTTTACATGCAATGCTGATACAAAGGTTTCTCACTGTATTCACCCATTTTCCAGTATTCTCTGGTATCCACCTCCTTCCTCATATTATGCAAGTAAAATACAGAGCCCACTAACTGCTCTGTCACATGCAAGCAATTCAATAGAAAATGCTCCTTAAAAATCAGTACTTTTATCCTTCAACCCTCCTGGCTCTCCTCTTAGGATAAGCAATTTTATCTTGTGTCAATTTAGAATATAAAAATTGTGCTAACCAGCTCAGCAGCAGCATAGGCCAACAAATTATTCCATTTCAGGCAACACGTGGTCACTCAAGACAAACAAAAAGGCCTCGTATCTTTTATTTTGCATTAGAAGTTTCTTATATTCATTCATATATTCTTATATGCAGCCAAAATCTACTAAACTAAATCTAAAACTATTGCCCCACCCTGATACAAACTTGGGTTTAGGAAACAAAGTAAGTTTTATTTGAAGTGAAAAGGAAGCACATGAATACCATAACACAGTGTGTAAAAACAGTCATTCTCAGGAATCTGGAAAAGGAAAATGTAATTACTGGGTTGTTACAAAAAAGAAATCAGATTCTTTGGAACAGATAATAATGGTTATAAATTTAAATAGTTCTAGAACATTTCCACATTTCCCAACAATAATCCAAAGTATGTCAGATGTCTTGAGGTGAACACTTGTTATTTACCCAACACCCAAAGCAAATACTTGGAATACTTTAAATGTTATTTCTAAAGCATCTTCAACTTATAAATACAGAAGTGTCTGCACTTTGGCAATCCTCCAGAGAAAGATCTTCAATTGACTCTGAAGAAAGGAATTTAAAAGGGCATCAAAATGTTAGACTTCTCACAAAATATAAATATAACCCCATTTAATTAGGGGAACACTTTAAGATACACGCCTTGGAAGCAGAGAAGCACAGAGTTTTTTAAATGCCAGGAAAAGAAAGAGTAACATTATAAAAGATTTAACTCAAAATCAGAACGGTTCTTTAATAATTGCAAATGAACTTTTTACAATATCAGGTTTCTAACTCTCCGGGCACACTTCCTGGTAAACACTTGACTATTCTCTGTGAGTTACAAAGAGTAAGTTTCCTGTGTTATACAGCTTAAAAAAAAACCTGGACATTCATAACAACTTGGCATCACATCTTCTTTTAAAAAAGAGATCACACAATAATTTAGACAGCATTTATAGCATTATAAAATCAGACTCCCCCTCTTTAATCACTCACAAGAGCAGTCATTAAGAATACAACAGCTTTAGGAATACAAATAATGAGGATGTAAAACTATCTGTGCAAAACTGCATTATTTTTACTGTCTAAAATTTCAGGAAGTAACACCGCCAAAAGCAGAGAGAGGATAACAAAGACAAACAGTCATGAAAGCAATGCTACCTTAGATTTTCAAACAGGAATTACATTATGAAGTAAATATTAGGTAAAGAAAAAAAAATCTGATGGCACCTTGAACAACAATGACAAGTGTCCTGGTAATTGCAGTTGAACAGGAATTGATACAGGTTCATGTTAGAGTCTCTTTCAGGAGTAGCAATTGATTTGGGGTTATCAACTCTAGCATTTCTTCCCATGCAAAAATCTATCTTTCCAACATCTTTGCTTTGCGGGCTACTAATGCATTTTAGAATGAGCAGTCTTTTGAGGAGTGTGCTTTCTTCCATGCATCTGAAATCTTTAAAACAGCTGGATCATTGATTCCCTGGATTTCCCTACTCCAATCCATTTAACTGCAGGAGAGAAAAGCAAACTTTTATTGTAAGTAATACAAAGCAAGAGTGGATTGTATCTTGACGTAAGATACAAACTCATCTTGTTAAGCACCACATTTTGAAGAAGAACATAGCATATACTATTCACATATTAAGAAATTGTAACTTTGTATGCTGTTCTCAAAGAATACACTGATAACTTCAAAAAGCAGGTATTCTTGAAACTGCCTTAATAAATTAATCACTTTTACAGATCATAAGATAAAAGATAGTTAGAAACTATCAGAAAAGAAAAAATTTGCATCATCTCCTAACTCCCAGCTTTGGATGGAACCACAGGATCATCTTTATTAGGGAGCACAGAGAAATGTATCAGTTCAGGACCTCATACTCTCACATAAAATTCATCATACTAATTAATAACCCATAGTACCACTGACTTTATGATAGTAGAAAAACTCAAGCCCAATTATAACCAATCTAAAAGACAGTTGAGCAAGTTATAAAAAAAATAAATCTTAATTGAACAAGAACTATAGTATAAGCCAAAGAAGGCATGCATATTAAAACTTCTGAAAATTTTGACTAAATAAACAATTAAATAAAAAGTATTAAAACTATAATCACCAGTGGCACCAGGTACATCACAGTAAGCACAGTTACAAACCAGTTTTCAGTATTTTGCGTGTTCCTTAATACAAAATACCAAATGGGTTTCACAGAGCAGGAATAACCCAGACAAGAAGAAGAAAATCTGTCCTACTCACCAGGAACACCCAACTCCATTTCTATAAAACGAACGTAATTCTGTGCGTTTACAGGCAGCTCATCAAACGTCCTGGCATTTGATATGTCCGTCACCCACCCTGGGAGTGTCTCATACTGAACCTCCACTTTGTTTAAGACTTCGTGGTTGGCTGAGAAGCAAACAGAAACAAGAATTTTGTGTCCATGGATACTGTATATTCTCTACTATGAAACACTAAGGGTAAAGCTTTCATTCTTTCCTTGCACAAGGAGGTTTGCTCATAAGATAATACAAGCACTGAAGCTGCTGAAGTGTCAGGGTTTTTGTTAATATAAGCATAGGGGAAAAAATCCAGTAACTATCAAGACTCAGACTTTAGGAATTCCAGTGCTCAGTCACATGCATGGATTTGCTGAAACCACAACCTTTTCAGTTCAGAAAACAACTTTTCGGGGAAATAATTCCCAAAAATGTTTTTTTTTTTGTTTTTTTGAACGAATACTAAGAACCAGATCCCTCTTCATGAGGGAATTGTGACAGCAAAATTAAGAACCAGCCTGTAAGTATCAAGCAGCTAAAACATATTTTAAAATGGCATAGGAGTGTACTTTTTACTAAACATAGTTGTAAGATGCAGTTAATACTTAACAGACTTCTGATGCCCACAGACCCTTTGCCCCAAAACTCTACAATGAATTTGTGAACCAGTGTGGAATCCCACAGGATGTATGAACAGTAACTGTTCCCACCGTTTCTCAGAACAGAAGCAGTATTTTGTCTTTCATTTAGTAAGTTGCTACAATGTTGTCCTTTAACTGTGCATCCTGTGATAACTCCTAGTACTGAAAAACATGCTAGGCATACTGTTCTGGAACTGAATCACTCCAGTAATTATCTGAACATGAAGTCTTGGAATGACACAGGGCAGCAAAACAAGGGGTTTAAGTCTGAAAATGATCACAATATATTGATAAAAAAATGGGAAGAGTCAGGCATTCCTTCTCGCCTTCCTGAAATAGAGGGCACAGTAATTAATGTTATGTAGGCTCTGTGTCTCAGGTCAAGTCACTCCTGTCAGGACACCTAATAAGCCTGGGAAAGGGTCTGAGGTGCAAGAGGCACAGTAGAGGTGCAAATACAAAACCACATGCTAATCCCTTCCAGCATGTGTGAAGCCAACAAACTCAAGCTCACCACATTAAACCATCTGTCCTGATGCAGGCAACAGTTCAACAGCAGCAATGTTGTAAGGACAGCCTTAATGAAATAGGAAAGAAGGCTGAAAGAAGACTGCTCTGCTGTCCTCCAAGTCTATAACAACAAAGAAATGTGCAAAGTTTGGGACTGAGGTGTTCCCAGGTTAAGGGAATCCTGAACTAGTACTTGTGACAATGAGAATGGACAGACAGGCACATTAAGGATGTGGGGTTGCAGAGGCCAAGGATAAGCACTTTATTGTCAGCAGTAACAACTGAGGTGTTGTCTGCTGTCCAGATGACCTGTCCAACAGAACAGATACACTCAAAGTGCAAAACCACAAACTGATCTCCTGACAGTGCAGATGGTTGCTAGCCTCCCTCTTTCTGAAGAGGGAAAGTGAATGAACACCTCATCTTGACTGTCCACAGGCTTTTTTCTTTGAAGTCTCTCTGATGAGGTTAGAGGGAGACAGCTGAAAGTATTTGGTATTGAATGGTCTAATATTGACTACAATCGTCCATCAGCCTGTATTAGTTCAATTCCTTACTTCTCCCTAAGAGAGAAGAAAAAGAAGGGATGCATTGTTTGATGTTTCAAATGATTCTTTAATTTTGTGTCAGCAGGTGTGATATAAGATGATGTGTGGTAAAGACAAGCCACAAACTGAGCTCAGTGTAGCACCAGATCTACTCACCATCTAGATTTCTCTCAGCTTTTCATTGAAGGGATTTATCTTTTAGGGTTTCTAGAATATTCCTTAACAGCTTAACTATACAACAGAGTAAATATAATGGTATCATAATTTGGAGAGTGATGTGATGCTATTTCCAACTCAGAAAAAATAGCTCAGATTTGGGACCTTGGAAGCACTGTAAAAGAAAGATCCTCCAGCAATTTCCAGAAACTGAACATGAAAACAGCCATACAGGTCAGACCAAAGGTGCACCCAGAATAGTGTCCCAGCTCTTTAATCTACAGCAAATGCCCAAGGAAAAAGCACAAGGAAAAAAAAAAAACCAAGCACAAAAGTAAAGCTTGTCCAAAATAATCTCCCAATTTCCTAAGCATCTGTGTTTTCAAAGTCTCCTGAGCTAGAAGTTATGTCTCTCTGTGCTGAAATCAACTGATGTCTGAACTCAGGCAAGGAGGCATTAGAGAACTAGACCATGGCTTTCACATTGTTTTTAAACTGACTGGCTCAAAGCTAGCAGGAAGTTTTGTCTTCTATAAACTCCTGTCACTGGCCAGCAAAAGACTACAGCCTCAGTAACACCAACTGAAGTCAGAGGTAAATTTACAAGATATTTTAGGTTCTTGCTTCAGAGGCAATTACAAAATGCCCATAGAAAGCTAAGCTAAAAAAACCTTGAGTGAGACTTGTATGATTGTCTGATCCAGGTGGAAAAAGGAACAATATACGAAACATGGCACACTTTTCCTGAGATGGTGGGTACTGTGTGTGCTTCTAATTTAGAGACAGTCATTTCACAAGAAGGGTAAATCATGAACATCTCCAAGAGAGTGGGAGGGTAGGAAGGGGAGAGAGAAAGAAAAAGTCTGCCAGTGAGAGCTTCCCAGACTAGTTTTCTTCTAAATTAAATTCAAATGTCAGTGGCACATTTGAAAAAAAAAAAAATTACACAAGCACACAGCATGCAGAAATGCAGACATCAGAAACAGTCTAATGGTCTGCAAAACACAAAGTGGGAAGGAAGTTACCTTTTGGTTTTTATGCCAGGGGCAGGGGTAACCTGCAGCATGTGTGCTGAAAATGCTGCCAAATGTTGAGGAGTATAGCAAAGAGAGGTGTGGAACACAGAGGCACTGTGAGAGACAGCATCTTCCAGCTTACCAGAAGTTCAGCTCAAACTCCTTCCTGACGCTTTAAGGAAGACAGCATGTCAACAGCTTCTACTGAAGTTCTACCAGAATTCTTAATTATTCACACAGCAAAGAAAAATACAGGCAGGTGAGCCACACTGTGCTGCTACAACCAAAGGTCAGCTACCTGTCACCTAGTGGTACACAGGGAACAAAGTCTGCCCCCTCAGGAGTTGTGTCTAACAAGATTTTGGTCCTATCTGAGACATACAATGAAAAAAAAACCACAATTACTGAAGTCTTAGCATTGTACAACATGGCCACCTGATCTTTAATGATGGACTGCCAGAGAAGGTTCTCCTGGCTCGAGCACAATGTCAGACAACAGGCTACAGGAAAAGCACTTACTGAGTAGCTCTCAGTTCAAACATGCAATCTCCATTATGCTCAAAAGCCATTTCAAGTAAATACAAATGTCCTTAATGTTTTGATATGAATACCAACCAGGTAATATCTGAGTCTTAAAAAGGGAAAAGCAATCCCTGGTGTAGTGCAAGATGAGTACTAAATTTCCTGAATCAAAGTCACTTAGCATGCATTCAGACTGGAACTGGCACTTTGTTTGAAGATCCTGGAGAGCAAATCAGTTAGAGAACTCCCACAAGCACATAGAGAAACAACAGATTTATTTTTAAATTCCTTATAAATTACCTTTAACAGATATGTGCTATTTTCAAGGACTAGTGGCAGATCATCACTTATTCCTTTATACATAATCACATCTTTGCACTACATAAATCCTGCTGTGAGTTGTATCCAATTACTACAGCTGATCTCCTCACACACAAAAAGTGCTCTGATGATGATATCACATGAAAAACTGTAACCAGCTTCTAACCCTCAGGTACCAAAATTAGAATGCAAATGGGCATCTATGTGATGAAATATGAAAATCATTATGATTATGAAAATCAAAAAGCACAATCTTTAGTACTGTTTTGTTTTTCTTTTCTTTCTGGAATACTTCTAACTGAACAAGATGCATTATCTATAAAAACAGTGGCTTGTGGTATTTGAGTATTTTAACATGCAGGTACACTCTCCACCTCAGGAAGTACAGTTTCTATCACGCTAAGCTGATGTACATTGGCCATACATTAGGAAATAGTCTTGCTTTCACCTAAACTTGTTGTTTCTTGCCCCACCCCTTGTCCCTCTTTTACACTGTGTAGCTTTCGTAGGTTTTTGGCTGCTCTGTGAATCATTAAAGGGAACTAAACTGTTAGAAAAGTAACAGAGAGAAAGAAAAACTTGGCTTTTCAACAGGACCAGTTCTCTTATGGGGTTCACTGCATGCTGAGATGAAGACCTGGCCTGCTAAAAATGGGCATCAATACAGGAACAAGATAACAGAGTTTAGAGTCTGAAACAAGCTTCCAATTTAGCTTGAAAGCGATGCAGGCTTATAAAATAAAAAGGACAAGTAGTAGCAACATTTATGTTTTACAAGCTTTATATAGCTCTTTGCATCTTTCTAGTAGACAAAACCCAGTATTTGGTGTCCGTAGGGTACAGGTGCAGGCATGGTAAAAGATATGTCTGGTGCATCTGGAAGACATTAATGGCTCAATGCTGAAGTAAAATACTGCTCTTGTAAGTTTTACAAGTAGAAGTCAAATGCATTTAAAAGTACCAGATTACATTCCACCAAAATCTAAAAATTTTAAATAAGCAGTCTTACCAGGAAAATGAGGTATGATTTCACCATCTAGTTTGTATGCAACACCAACTTTGATTTCTGGAAATACATCCAAGATATCCAATTTGGTAAGTGCCAATCTATAAAGAAACATTACTTGGGTTAAACAAGTTAAACAACTCTTGAATCTTATCACATTGTAAAAAAAATCCAAACCCATAAACAAAATCAACAAAGAATCAAACAAAATTGATCCCTGCAATTAATTTATTTTTTTTTTAGAAAAATTTCTCATATGGCATTAATTATTTCTCTGATCTGACTTACAAAAACTGCCCCAACCAAAACCAACCACTGAAAGAAAACAACAACAAAGGCTTAAACACAGTTTTTGTTGCATCTTTCAATCTAGTACTACACGAAAATGTCAAAAAAAAAAAAATCAAAGAACGGGTATTTTCCAATTGAAGGAATTTAACTATGGCTTTGAGTGTTATAATTTTAATTGGTGAGGATGTTGCCAAGATACCTAACCATTTGAGGTATAACCATTTAAGATGACTATTTCATTGCATGATGCCTGTTGGTGTCTGTTCCTGTCCTCTGCCAAATGTTCCTGTCCTACAGTGAAGGCAGAAAAATAATCAAACACTGGCTCTACAAATACCTGGCTGAATCTTACCTTAAACAAAACCTACAAAGAACAAGAAAATTAGAAATATTGAAATAAAATATGTTTTCATATTACTTCATCTGCTAGAAATTTTATACCAGTTTGTTTCAGGCACCTATCTTTCATTTTAATTAACATCCCAAAGACATATCCAAAATTTAATATTTATGCATACTAATGAAGATACTAATGGATTCCCATCTTTCTTGTTTTGAAGACAAACAAAAATCTCCACAAGAAAGAAAAAATCTACATATAGGAAAATGTCAAATGTAAAAATACTTAATGATAGGAAAAATGAGCAACAGCTAATTTATCAAAATAACAAGACAATCAACAGATCAATACTAACAGTATAAATGTTACTAACTGGTATATGTACAATTCACAGTAATCTACAGCATTTCACGGTTTTCTGTCAAGTTGCCAGCAAAGCTTGGCAAACAACTCACGCAGTAAATCCATTTATCATGTAGACGTATCGGAGTGAGACAAGGTCCAGCCAGCCACATCTTCTCTTCCTACCAGTGGTAACACCAAACTCTTTACCTCTCTGTTGCAGCAATTCTCCAATCTCCTAACAAAGAGTAAGACACATGAGTGTGTGGGTTTCTTCTGGCTTGAAATACATGATGCAGGTGTTCACTTAATGTTTTACAGAATATTGTAAATTACCTTAGAAGTCTTTCCCCCAGTTTTTCACAATGCTGTCCATTTGGATGAAGACAGCAATACAAAATACTATTTCTAAATCAAGAGAATGATTTTTAGGCAAACTTCTCAAAATTTGTTCCTGCTCTAGCCTTCTATTCCACAGAACTATCTGAGAAAATGACAATCAGGTTTGGCAATCCTGTAAGCTCAGTCTAGAATCACGAGGCTGAGACATCCAAACACACTGTCACCTGTCCACCTGCACTGAACCACTGCTAACACTGACTTAACAAGGACAGACAAGACACACCACATTATTTCAGCCAGCAGGTCACACCTGAGGCTGTAACACTCACATTGTTCTGTTCTGTAGGAAAGGCACCAATCCCAACTCTGGTTGTGTAGGCTTTCACAACCCCGTACACTTCGCCGACGTTCTGTGGTGGCATGCCCAGACCTGTGCACACTCCTCCAACTGTGCAGTTTGAGGAAGTCACAAAAGGATATGTGCCTATTAAAAAACAAAACAGTGGGCTTAGAATGTTATTAAAACACTGGGTTTAAACTGGTTTTTTTTTTCAAGAAGTCTAACCTGATGAGAAATAGTACTTGCACTGCACTTACCTAGATTCCACAACACTAAAAAACCAAAACACACAATAAATAAATAATAAATGTATTTTACAGTCAAGAACACATTCAGTGAGCTCTTAGCTTTCTGTGTACATTGTCTGATCCACCTTTATTGGAAAAGGTAGAAATCTTACTACTTCCTTCAACTGGTAAAAATGGACTATATAAAAATTCTGAATGATCACACAGGTACAAAATTGGAGTAAGATACCAGAAAGATACCTTGCTTTCTTATATTAAATATACTCACTAATTGAACAATGCAAAAATTTGAAGGGACACTCTTAAGAAAACAGTATTAAAAAGTTAGAAAATACAGGTTTACTGTTTTTAATTTTTGGAAGAAAAATAAAATACAAGCTCTACAAACTGGTCAGCACATAAGGATAAAAAATTGCAATGAAATGCAGAATTCTGGAAAGAACAACCTTATTTGCATAATTAAATGGAAAAAGATCACCATTAAAAAAAGAAGACTCCTGGAATACAGTCTAGTGGCACAAGTTTGTCCCTAGTTAAATATTCAGCTGTCATTTAAAATGCAGCCTGGACTGCAAAGAAGAGAGTTAAATATCTCAAAATCCTTAGGTTTATACCTTTTTTTTTATTAAGTACTGGAAAAGGAAACTAAGCATGCTAGTCCTTGGCTGAATTGTGAACAGATACTTCAGCCTCACTATAACTGCACAGAAACAAGAAACTTCTACCTGTTGTATCACTTTTCTGTTTGTATTTTGATACGAATCAGAGGTGAGTAAGATAGGAATGACCACGACAAAAGGAACTGAAAGCAATACAGACATCTTTAAAAAGTCAAAAATCCTTCAAAGACTGATCAGTGACGTTTGACAGATTAGCTTCAGGTAACTCCAATCACTCCAGAGAACAACCCAGGCTTACAGGTGATACGTAACAGCACTTTGCAGGCATTAGTTTCTAATCTTAGAGCACAGTAGTAAAGCTTTTCTTAGTACTGACAGGAGAATATAGCTAGTAGGTGTCAAAAACAGAGTCAGTAATAAAAAGTTCTTACTCACTTGCACCTCCCAGCCTGATATGTTTACATTGCTTTATCATCACTCTGTGTTTAAAAACACAGCAGGCCACACGTCCCCACACCTGTCACCCCATTCCCAGACAAAGGCACCTGGGGGCTTCATTACAGGCTCTGGGAAAGTGGGATGGACTGCAAGCCTGGGTATTTACCAACCTCAGTGCCAACAGACACACAGACATAAAACTCACTTCAATATAAAGACTTCTATGCAACAAGGTGTAGACAACAGCCTCATTCAGAATGCTTAATAATCAAACTGGCAGTGTCAAACCTTTTGTCTAGGGCTTGTCTATTGTTAACACAAGTGTCCAATCCTCTGATAGTATCTACCTATGGAGAGCAGATTTCCTCATGTGTCTGGGTCTCACAGCAGAGGCAGGAAAAAATCTAATCTAAACAACATATTATAGACGTACCTGATGTGTTTCAGACTGCCTGCACCTTCTATTTACATGAAATCCAAAATACTCACCATTTACAAGAAAACAACCCCCCAGATACACTTTTTTGCAAATATCTCCTTTCTGCATCAAAGATTTCCCTGTGACAAGTATATTTGAAGACTTCTTTCCTCATTCTTTTTTTGTCTTGTTAGAAAAGGATGTGTCTTCTAATATTCAGATTATCATGGGAAAGTTTGGTGCTTATTCTTACACTGACTAATCTAGGACACATCTTACTCTTAAAAGAAGAGGCTTTCAAACTGAGAATGTTTGGAAATGCCCAATACCAGAACTCATATTGGCTGAAAGCTGGGTGCATGCCAATTCCATAGTTGTTTGACAGCAGTCCTTTCAGGCTTCAATTTCAGCTGTTAGCATCTTCCTAACAATAAATGTGATGTGCTTACAAGGCCAGTGAGACTGAAGAAAAACATCACAAAATGCAGGAGCCAATCACACAGGCTGCTAATGCTTACACAGAGATAGCAGATTATCTGTCATTACAGCATAATAACCAAACATAATCATCTCATAAAAAAGAAGCTGCTTCTACTACCTAGAATCTTCTAATTTATTAGCAAACTTACACTGTTTTAAGAAAAACTGCATAATTTTTAATAACAAATAGATTGGGATAATCTTTTCACTCTTGCCTCATTAGCAATCCAGATTACCAACACCTTTCCCAACATTGTTAAACAGTGGAAAACTGTTATATAAAAACTTTTTTTAAAAAGCAAGCTGATTTTTCAAAAGTCAAGAAGTATTTTGCATATATGCTTTGCCTCTCAGAGCTCTCCATTTTTATTCTCAAGTGATTTCCACGGATGTATAAAATTGTGAGTTATTTCATATAAAATTTAGAGACACTGAAGTAATAGCTACACTTTAAGAGGAGCCACTTGATCTTTACTGTCATTCAAATTATTACTCTTGGGAGAGTCTATAGCTTTTTGAAATAATTTAATTAACACACCCACTCACCAACCCCTGTATGATTTGCTAGTCATAGAGAGTGCTGTTCTTCCAAAATAAAAACCACTTATGCCATGAGAACAGCTAATCATACAAGAGTTTATATTTAATGTTCCTTTTTCACAACACAAGTGTAGAGCAACATGTGTCTCAAAAAGACCATACCTACCAAAATCTATGTCCAGCAGTGCTGCATTTGCACCTTCAACTAAGATCTTCTTTGGTGGTCCATGTAAAGCCTCATACATGAAATAAACACCATCCCTTACCATTGGTTTTACTTTTTCCATGTAGCCCTGAATAACACAAAAGACTATTGTATAGTATAATTTCATTATGATTAAGGCAGCCAGAGTAGAATTGCTATTGTTCCCTCATAACAATGCTCATATTCCTTTCAAAAAGGAAAAGCAAACAAAGAAATGTTAAATATGCCATAATGTGAACAAGGGGAGGAAGAATGAGAGACTCATATTTACACAATAGATCTGTACACTCTTCCAAAGAGGAAAGAAAAAACAGGGAAGGGTGACAAAGAAAGAAAAATCCAAACTTCTGGAATGCTTTACAAATATTCAAGCATGAGTATTATCGCTAAACTGTATTTGGTCTTTCATTTCCGAGTGTTCAAAATGTCTCCCCCAAAACCAGGATGTAGGGAGTTCCACTTCTGGCCATCTGAAGCCAACAAATGCACCCAATTGTGAATTGTAAGTAAAAATAAAGTTATTTATTAGAATTAAGCATCAAATGTCGGAATGTCACTGAGTAGCTGGATGCAAGAAGCCAATGATGTGGAGATTATCACTTGGTACACAGCTTTTCTCCTCCATGAGAACACATGGAAGTTCTCATTTTAACAATTTACTCCACATGAAATATAACACTTTGTCTTTCAGAGCTCAATCAACTGCATTAGCATAAGACAAGTAATTTTCCTCAAGCTACACATATATGTTGTGTTTCCACCTTAACAAGGAGTTTCAGATATTCTGTAATCCTGTATTGCATTAAGTAAACTATAGAGCATTGTGAAGCAATCAACTGTAACTGGTTTTTAGATCTACATATTAATAAAAATACTCAACATGTGCAAGAGGCCTTATTTAAAGTAAAACAAATAGAAGTGCTAAGAACTCCCATTTATTCTACTCTAGAGCTGTAAAAATTAAAGGTAGAAAAAAGATGATTTCTTTGGCCTAATTTTCTTAAAGCATTATCATGTAATTGTGTGTGCCCTCCCTGTTCCTCACACATCTCAGTGGTTTTAAACAATGTCACATTTGGTTGACATTTTAAGGATTAAAAAACATCTCATACAGGTAAGTTTTTATAAAAAGCATGAACAAAAAGTTTGGGTAGAAGGCCAAGACACCTCACAAGTGTTTCAAATAATAGCTTGGATGTTGTGCAAATAGAACCTAATACCAGTGAGAAAACTCTCAACTGTCCCAGTCACAGGGAAAACATCAAATCAGAATTCATAATTAACCACAAGACTAGTTTGCTGGTAATTAGGCTTATTACTTCTGCTCCTATCAATTTTCATTTTTCTATGCTGCTGGACAGTATTTTTTTTTCTTAAGGCTTATTACTTAGAAGAACAATTTACTTCAGTTCTTAACTTTCTGAGACAAGGACTTACTATTCTGCTGTACAATGAAACATACTTTCCCCAGCTACAATCCTGGTTTTTCTCCTGGACTGTATGTTTGAGTGTCTAGAACTAAATCAAGAAGAAATTGCCCTATACAAGCCTTTTTCTTAAAATTCACAGTACCTCTCTTGAAATTAAGCTTTGAAATGTTGCAGAAAACAGGGCCCAGAGAGTCCTTAAGGACTCCAACACTGATAGACAGGGTTTCCCACAATACATTTTAACTCCTCACACAAGCACAAGCATCAGTCACCAAGGGATTTGCATATCAGTAACTGCACACAGTAATTATAAAACCAAAGACAGAAGCAGGCTTACCTTCAGCTTTTCCAATTCCCCTTCAATATCTATCTTTAAGGTAGGATATATTGCTTTATACTGATTGGCTAACACTTTGAACCTGAAAGGCAAAAATGCTTCACTGAGGTTTCTGTTTATTTTCCTCCTCAACTCCCCACCAACCCTCAATTTTTACATTTTGGTTATATATGTGCAGTTATTTGGTAATTTAACAATTTCAAACAATGAATTATGATAATAATCATGACTGTATAATTATTTTTTTTTATTTTAAAAGAACTTTTAATTAAGAAAAGTAACAGGAACCAGATGTAATTGCTTACATAGGGTACTATTCAGAAACTGAAAACTCTGCTTACAACTGTGTACAGTAATTACCTCTCAGAAAAGTCATCAAAATCAGAAACAAGATCGCACATTCTGAGTCCACTTCGAGCTGCCTTTGAAGAATATACTGGACCAATTCCTTTTTTGGTAGTTCCCAGACTTTGAAAAGATAATAACAAAGAGTTATTCATATAAAGGTGTTTTTTCTTTCAAGCTATTCCATACTTAGCATAAAAAGAAATGCTGTAAATTGCAAGCACTTAGCCTTGTTTTAAGTATTTAAAGCAAAAGATACTTTTAGAATGCAACCTAGTATCAGAATATCTCTGTTTATACAAGTAAATATGTTAATCTTTTACATGCTTCTGGTTTTAAACCACTAATTTTTCATACATTATATATTTATTTGTACACAATTCTGAACTTTTATACTTAAAGAATCAAATGTCAAGAAAACATCCTTCAGTACAATGAACCAAAACTAAATAAACACCTTCCTGAAACACTGTCCTGAACACCTAAAGAAAGTCCTCCATACAGCAACAACACAAAGAGTATGGACTTTAACTTTGTATATAAGAAATAATGAATTTAATTGTAAATATCTCATTTGGAGCCAGGAAAACAGAAAACACTGCCAAACATCCAAAAGTGACAGAGACACTCAAAATGCTCTCTCTTTGTTAAGAGTTCAGGAACACATTTTCCACTGCAGCTGATTCTGAAAATCTGAATTCTTCTTTTTGTCCTTACCTGCCCATTCTGCCTGAAAAGCCTTTTCCAGCCTAAGTCCCTGATGATATAATACAGAACTTTCTTGCACTTTTACTGTGAGAGAAGTACAGCTACTTCAGAGAACATCTTCTGCCATAGCCATGCTAAATAGCTACCAAAATGGAGCCAAACTGCACTCACCACAGGCAGATTAACAAATATCTTCCTCATCATGCTCAATACATTAACTTTTTAAGGAGAAGTGAACAGGTCTCAGCATCTTCAGGAGTGTGCTAAATTGCTAAGCTTAGTTGTGCACTCAGTTTTAACTGGTGTGGGGTTTCCCCCCCTTCATCAGACACCGAAAGCCTTCTCTTCTTCAGTTATAAATTCTGCATGTGCAGAGTGTCCCATATTTCTCCAAACTGCCTTGAAGGCACCATACCATAACTCAATTCAAGAAGGTCTCCAGATCAAGTAGGAGGCACAGGTAATATCCAAACTTTATATTAACAAGTATCACTTGATATGTGAGTGAACAGAAGTACAGTTCATAACAAGTACATAACTCCTTAGTAGTTTGGATTACATTCAAAAATACCTTGGAAAAAAAACATGAATTCTTCCAATTAGACTCAATACCAAGTAATATCAGGAAGTGATGTTTACCTCCAGTCCAAAAAAAAAAAAAAAAGACAATTTAATGAACTTTGCATCACACTGTATCCTTTAGCCAGACCAGGACACTGTGGCTTAAACAACTGACTCTAGCCTCCACTCCAATTCATACTCTACACAGAGAATATTTTAAAGGAAGGGTTGGTTTCCATTTATTTTGTTTCATTAAGATACAACAATTAATTAAAAAAAAATCATCAGAACACTGTACTTACAGAAGCTAAAATAATTGTACAAGCAGAATATACTGTATTAAATTAGCTTTTCTATAACCTTTCTGCAAGGCAAGCTACATGATGAGTCTTACTGGAGATGGATCTACATTTGACCAGGTAAAAAGCATTCAGTTAAAAGAAAAAATAAACTTACCATTTGGAATGTTCAAAGTCTTAAGCACAAAAGAATTTTAACACCAACTATGTTATGTAGTCAAATCTGCAGTAAGACATGCTAGCAGACTATTTCAATTCTTTGCCCCCAAGAGACAGCATTTGATAATCCAAGATAGCCTGTAGTACTACTCTCTCCACTAAAGTCATTTAGTCTTAAAATTTAGGAGGAAATAGGCTAATTTTAACAAGTTTCAAAAAATGTTGCAGAATATCAAGAACTCCACAGAAAGAAATACAGCATTTTTAAGAGTGACTTTAGGAGTTTTTTGCTTTGAACATAACTTTTTTCCTGAGTTTTTTTGAAGCAACTTAATTAGGCTTTCCCTTATAATTTTTAACACTAACTAATAAAGTGGTGCCTTCTCTCTGACTGACTGACAATGTTTTTAACTGCAAATATTGTCATATAGCAATTAGAGCTTACACTCCATAAATATTCAAGAATAGCTGATACACACATAATGGCTCATTAAAATAAGTATATTCTTCCATATCTATGTGTTCCATTTGCTTTTAAATCCTAAAGCAGAGGTAAAGAGGGAGCTGGTACAGCACAGGCAAGTGTGAAAATGACCCCTTGTAAAAATAACTGATAAATCATCACTCAACAGCAACCTCTGTGAAGCAAGATACACCTGAATCAGACACTCTCTTAAAGGTTATAATCATGGATGAAATATTTTTCAGATAAGTATGTCTGAATTAATTTTCATCCTTGTAATCTCTCTTTTTGGAAGTTCTTCTAAGTTTAGTGTTATCTGAGAAGTCCATAGTGCTACACTGATTCCCAGCTGTAGATAGGTCACTGTTCATTCTGCCTGCTTCTTCCCCATCCCCAAGAACTAGTAAGCTACTTGGAAAGCACAAGTTAAAAACATAGCAAGATAGTTTCTATAAGTCTTAAAAGCTTCAGAAAGTCAGTAGCATTCTGTAGAAAACAGTGTGAACATCTGCATGCACCTCTGACTTTCAGTTATTCAGAGATGCCAAAGGGGTCCTTCAATATTCGTATTTACAGAAACAAATATCTCCAGTAAGCAATTAAAACACTAGGAAGCAGAAACTAGCAAATTAACAACTAGAAAGCTTTTCATTAGGCAAAATATAAAGACAGATCCTTTAATTAAGCATATAATCTTTCACTGGAAGATGAAGTGTAAGAAATAATCCCTGCATACTCCACATTCAAGAGTTATATGGATAATTTTTTTTAACCCACTGACAAAGCAAAACAGAGATTCACTGTATTAAGTTCTGGTTGTACTAAGTCATCCCATGTTTGACTAAATGAAACTACCTACTTCTTTCCTGCTTGTTCTTGCCTCTGCTGTTCTTGGATGCCATCAGCAGCTTGGTGGAAATCAAACACTAAGAAAATAAAATAACTTAAGTTGAAAATTTGTATTAAATGAATTATTATATCAGCAATGATTTCTTCAAACAAACTCTAGGCCTGTTTACCAGTGTGGAAAATAAATACACACACCGAAGAAAGGCAAATAAAATTACAGGAGTTTTTTCTTCTCTTTTACATTTTTTCACAGGGAAGAGTTCTAAGGTTTTTCAGAGACTTTTTAAAAAGTGTTTATTTTGTAGAATATTTGCAGAGTGAATATACACATCCCACAGAATAACTAAGCCATTTTGGCTTGGTAGAGGCCCCAAAGAATATATGCATAACAAAGAAAACATACAGTTAAAAAAATATCCTGGAAATATGATATAGAAAAAAAAGGTCATACTGCTAAAATTTAGGTGGGTCCTGAAAGTTAACATTCTCACTCATTTTACACATTTCTTAAACAATTTTTTTAATGTTTTAGGCAACATCAATTAAAAGACATTTGAAAATACAAAAGCTCCCACTAATGTCAGTTACATAAACAGAAGTTAACTTCATAAGCCCCAATTATGTTTTTATGAATTACATTGTTATTAATGACAAAGATTATGCAAAGTATTCCTTGTGTCTATACTTTGTCTACTATAAAAGAAAAAAAAAAAAAAAAACAAACAAAACCAAACCCAAACCAGAACAACAACAAAACTCAAAACACACAAACACACTCCCCAGCTCCCCCAAAATCTTCCAGGACTCATGTCAAATACAAAGATTGGTGGGCTGGTGGACAGTTTATAGGCTAACTGAATTAATTTATCTGGTTTTCTTAAGTACTCTTCCCTGAAAGTTAAAAACTATCTACTCCCTGCACAGGAAAGACCAAAACCTTACAAGACAGACTGATTTAGTAAGTACTCTCTAGAACACGAGTGGTTTTCCTGTTTGCCTTACTGATTTGGTTCTGTGTTTATTTCCATGCAATTCCATATTTTAAAGAATTACATTATGCCCAGCAGCATGAACCTACCTTTGGCTGATGTTTTGTTACAAACTAATCATTCACAGTTCAATACCCATTTTAGAGAAGACTTTTTTATCATGGTAACAGATTTTCAAATAGTCATCAAAACTTTCTAAATAGAGGCGTTAGGAAAGCTCATTTCTGTGAAGAGGTTGAATAATTATGAGTGACAGTCAGCAACTGGTCCTTTTCACTCACAATCTGTTTAATTATGAAAAACTCACAACACTGCCATTGCAATATAATCACCACAGAACAGTTTTTCTAATAATCCAGCAATTTCCAAATAATTCACCTACAGTGATTCTACTATCACAAAAGATACTGGTAACTTAGAAACAATTACTCAACTATTTCAAACTCATTAGTTACTTCAAAGAAAAAACATATTCACTCTGAAATAACTGTCAGTAAGTTCACTCACTAACCAGATTGGTATAAAAAAATAAAACAAAGCAAAATCAAAGAAAGCAAAACCAAAGGCAAAACCATTTTCCCCCCCTTGTTACAAGCTTTTATCTTCTGAAGTCCTAAACAATTTGCATCTTCAGAAAACGACTACCAGAGGCAGCAATAATGTTACAATATCTAAAGAGCTACTCTAAAGGATAAATTTATTTAATAAAGATGTGGTAGGAGTGGTACAGGAGTGTTTCTAAAGCTCAGTGTTGGCAGATTGGACTCAACACTATTTTACTTCAGGCTCTGAACTGCAGTGCTGTCTCAAGCACAGGCTGGATTCAGCACTTCACTGATGAGCTCCTTGAGAGGAGGGCAGCCCTTGTCTTCATCCCACAGTCCTTGCCAGAAAATCTCCTTAAGGAAGCAGGTGACAATTTCCTTGGTAGGGGGACCAAGAGTTTCAAGTCACACTCAATCACCTGATTTCCCAGCAGAAAAGTTACTGTGAGCAACACCACTTTAACACCAAAAGGGGAAATGAATCCTTAGTCAATTCACTTCTGAATGCTTTCTGACTGCTCTGTGCTTCTAATCTGATTTAGAAAGTGAACCTCCTTTCCTGCCTAGGTGATGCTTATGGAATAGGATTTAAAAAAATGACTGGAATATAAACCTGGGAGGGTTCTGAGCGAACAATTTTTTTCTAGGACCTTGAATAAACCAAAGCAGTCCAGGGAGACTTAATCCAGACAAAAGTACCTATATAAAGAGATGGCTAAAAATTATCACACTTTTACTGCCACAGAAAGTCCACTAATAAGCAAAAATCAACAAAAAAAAAAAAGGCTAACAAAAACCAAACCACAAACAGGAACTTACCAATATGAGCCCTGTCAGAAATTATTAGTCTCTTTTCCCAGCCTTCCAGTCCTTTAAAGGCAAAATGAAACAGTTTAAATTATGTTTTGTATAGCATTTTTGTCTTCTGATGTATAAAGTATAAATACTTTTCATACTTAGTCTTTAGTCAATCTATTTTAAGACTGAGCAATCACATTGCAGAGTAAAAAAAAAAGTAATTTCAGTAATTAAAACTTGGCATCAACCTATAAAGCTGAAAAAATCAGGCTTATTCTGAAGAAGAATTCAAGCTACTAGCTCCTCAATTTTAGCAAATAATTAGTAGCTCTTTTAGTTCTAAATAATCTAGACCATTGATTTTTCCCCACTTATAGCAGACTGCTGCCAAGCAGGGCTACAGGCATAGCACAAAGTATCCAAAAACTGAGTTCTGAATCAAGAAGTGATTAACACAGCATGTTTGCATTAACATGGTCATCAAATTGTACACCAATATTGTAAGAGGTAAAATGACTTTGAACAGGTTAACACACTTTAAAAAGGCCACTTCACTTCTTAAATTCACTTTTTTAAGCAAAGAAAAATGTCTGCAGACAATTTTGATTTAGATTATATTCTGAAACTGTACAGACATTCCTTTTATCTGCCTTCCCATGAGGGCTCTGGCACTTCTAGCAAGACTCCTGTCAGAAAGCAACAGCTAAAGGGACTTGTGGAAAAATGTATTGTATGTAACCTCTACAGAGGCATCCTCCATCTGAATCATTTCAGGAGTGTCCCACTATATTAAAATTAGTATCTTCAAATTCTCACCTTTTCCTTTCTTTAAGTTTTTTTCAGCCTCTTCAAAGAGTCCTGGCAAGTGAATTACAACACCATTTCCTGAAGAAAATCATTATACAAAATTTAATTAGTTATGTTAAGCATGGGAAAAAATATTTGACACAAAGTTCAAAGACACTTCATATTTTGTGTGCAGAGTATTTTAAGTTTTTTAACTTAATGCAATTTTGATTCTTAGGAATTTGTCAGAGACAGATTTGCTCCTAAAGTATGTATTTCTACCTACATGCCTTGAATATTTCCAATAAATGCAAAAAACTTTCAATTTAGATCAGTACAAACAGTAACAGAATGGTAGAACAGTCTGAGAAATGCAACTTCCTCTTCCTCATATCTAAAATTAACTCCCCTCTTTGTACTTCATTTTAATAACCCTATTGTTTTCTAAAAACTTAGCACATTTCTATCACCATTATAAACACTAGCATCCTTGCAGGCACTCTTTTGCTGTAAACAGACACAGAATATTCTGTACATATGGGTGGGACTGCTAACAGACTAGCAAAAATAACAGAGGAAAAAGCCCTATCAAAAGCAAGTTTGCCTTCCTACAGCTGTCACATTGCTCAGAAAAAGACTGCTGGTTCATCCACATAACCAGCACCACTGAGTGCCTAGGAAGGAGCATTCTCACAGTAAAATGGAACCATCTTAAAGTCATACCAAACTCAGTAGGTTCAATGCTAGCAGAAGAGCATCTAGCTAAAGAAGGGATCTGCCATCCAAAAGTATCTGCATATCACCTAATTTCACATTGATAAAAGCATTCTAAACATCAAAACACATTTTAAGACTTCTTCACTATTACCTTCATGATGCAGCCCTAAACAACAGGAATACTCTATTATAATATTCCAATAATTTTGTCCCTACTCTTTTTTTGGGGTTTATTTGGGAACATATATGTTCTTTCAGTGGAATTCTAAGCCATTTTTCCCCTGAAAGAGATTTCATATATAAGGCATACCTAAAAAAATCTAGAAAAAACTTCAAAACAGACAAGACCAAAAGACAGAAGATACAGGCAAGAGGGTTTGTAAAAAGTTCTCTCCCAACTACTGTATTTTTTAAGGATGGGGGCTTTCCTATTCCACCAAGTCTACCAAACAACACAAGGCAAATGGGTATCCTTTTTTACTGTTTTCAAGCAATAATCTTAAGAAGCATAGTACAGTAACATCAAAAGAGAACAGAAGTAGTATAATCTGCCTCAGCCCTCAAAACTAGGAACAGTTAATATCCCAAACTTCCCATCATCAACAGGAATCTATTTCCACGCTCACTGGCTCCATTTCTGTAGAAGCATTAGGCAGGACAAGTTGATCCATAACTATCCCATTATTAAGTCACAATGTAACAGCTGAAAAGAGGCAATTAACCACCAAATCCCATCAAGGTCAGATTTACTGCTGACAGAGTATAGAGTCACCACCAGCTGGACTGTTCATGAATCAAGTAACTTGCAACAGAGGCTCCTCAGCTGCTCTTTAGCACACTGTCAATGACCACTTGCTCTTGGCACACACACCAAGCTGAAAGGCAAGACTACAGGCTCAAGGCAGTGAGATGCAAGGAGAAGTGACAGGACTTGAAAAGGGACAGGAGCTCTGGGTATCAAAGGAGCAACATGGAGGTGTTGCTACATCATAGCCTTTAGTGACCCAGAGACCCAACCTGTTTGGTGAAATGGCACTCAGGCACAAACACAGTTATAATGGTGTGTACACATGTTTTGTGTTTACCTTCATTTTTGGAAGGAAATTCTATGGGCTACAACACATTATTAAGTAGGTTGGTCATACAAGCAATCCAAAGGAAAAAAAACCAACCGCATAAGACTGGAAACAAGATTCCAAGAAGGAAGAGGGAGAAGGGGGTCAGTAGTATTTAAGGGACAACAGATTAGATAGCCTAAATCCCTTTTCCCAAAGCAAGCAGATCACAGACCCTGACATGACATAGGACTGCCACTGCCCTAAACCTTCCAATGAACTCTCCTGAGAGAACTTCTTGGGAAGCACTCTAGAGCGTGGAAGTCTATTGGAGTAAGCATTCACTTCACAATCCAATGGAAAAGGGAGGGAAGATCTATGGTTCAAAAAGTACTGGTAGTACTGAAGATTAGAAGAGAGGGGAGTATTCTGAGAATAAAAGAAATAAATGGTAGAGAAAATAAGAGAGACTGGGAGAATAAAGATACATTGGGCAGCTAGCTGTATATATTGGTAGTATAGATGAGAACAAGGGTGAACTATCCAAGACAAAAGAAATTTCTGTAATCCAAACTTCAATGAGTAAGGGCAGTATTAGGAAGACAGTAAACAGCTCAGGCCTAGGAAAAATTGAAGAAAAAGAATCCTGATCCTGTATGTCCTCAGGTACATTTTCTTATTTTAATGTGTCAGAAGTCTGTAACTACAGTGCTGTCTATTTTTTAGAGATGTCCCACTTACCAATGAATGCAGTGACTTTTGGATTGATGATCCCACTTGGCAGAAGATGAAAGTCATACTCCACAGCATCCACAACAACTGTATGCCCTGCATTATTGCCTCCCTGAGTGGGGGGAGGGAGAAAAAAAGTGTTAATAGTTTTTGACACTAAATACAAATGAACACACAGTATGGAGATTGAATAAATTGGTTCCACAGTTTTCATTTCTGTTACTGACAAAAGAGCATTCAGAGATTTCCCAGGAAATCAGCCAAACTTGTCCTGTCAAACTGGACAATTTCAACATCAGTATTATCTGCCATATAGACTTTGGACAGTGTTTTGGTTCATCAAAGGTACAAAACCATGGAATGAGACTAAAATGTTTCTAAAATTATCAGACAGAAACATAAATATTCTAGAGCATGCAAACATTTCTAAAAGCCCTCATCAGTTTTATTAGTTTTCTGTTACAGTTATGGAAAGTAAAGTGTTAAGAGTGGAACCGCAACCTTAGCAAAGGAAAAAAACCAAACCCCCAGTTAAACTGGGAGTATAAAACCACACAGTTATTGAGATAGATAAGTCTTGTTGTCTGGCAACATACAGGCTTGTTGTTCTGAATTTCAGGTTCAGTCTTTTGAGTGTTTTTCTATGAATAGTAACCAGCAAAACTACCTAGTTCATTCTATCCCTCCTTCCTGATGAGAGAAGTTATGTAACAGTACAAGTCATTTATATCTGAAACATGCTGCTTAAGGAGGGAACCTAAAGACAACTAAAACAACTGTGGTTTTGTAAGTTACCAGAAATCATTTACATCAAACTAATACCTCAAACATTTCTAGCTCCTTTCATTATGACAAAGAGAGCATTAAGAGATTCGTTAAACTGTGAAATTCATCTAAAATACTAAAAGAAGCTTGTGACCAGGTCTTAAAGACGGTCAAGAAAGGCTTATGAAACTAAAAAGATTACAAAACAGTTACCAAATATCCCCAGTTCTTGTTTGCTGTACTTTTGAAAATAAGCTTATACTCTCTTGTGACCCAGTCATTTGTGTAAGACAAGGTTACACACAAAATGGTTCTGTTTGTCATAACCACAGGAACATCCTCTACAGGCACCTCACACCAGAAATTAAACAAACTGCTTCACAGAAAGAAAACCTTAAGAAAGACTTTTAAGCTAAGCCACCTTTCAGCACAAGACAAAATGAAGAAAGGCGTTATATGAAAAGAAGAAAAAAGAAACTATAAGAATTATTAATCCATGAAATTATAAATATGAAATATTTCAGAATATTGTATCACAGACTGGACTCTTCTAAGCAATGGACTCAACAGCTACTCACTATTTCAACAACATTTACAAAGCAGGAATCCAACACATAAAGCTGTATCTGACAATACAAATAAAAGAGTAGTTGTAGATATCAAATATTTGTGCCAGTACACAGACACACATGCCACAGGTGAAAGCCTGATCTCACTGAAGTCTGCAATGAAAATTTTGTAATTTCAGCATTATATTTATTTGAGGACTTGCAACCATTTCACCTCTTCTGAAAAGAGAGAAAACTTACTAACCTTATCCAACTAAGGAAATGCCTGAATTTAATAAAAGTTTACATTTAATAACATGTGCAGAATTTTTCCATGCAGTAAACATTACCTTGAAATAGCTGTAAAGATTTTTGGATGCAGATTTTCACTGCAAGTGATCTGACTCAACCAATGATAAATTTTCAATTCAGAAATATATTGAACAAAGATACAAAGCAAACTTTTCAAATTTATTCTTTTAAGAAAGTAATAAATGCTCAGTAATAAACTTCCTGTTCCTGTTTGCATTCTTTCTACTCACCAGCTTTAAGAAAGGTTATTTAGCAGTCTGCCACTCCACAACTGTGGATTTAAAATTATGTTAACTAGATACATTAGCAGATAGATCATTTACAATTAGTTTTGAAATGCAATGCTGATACTCCTAAGCTACTGTAAGTTACTCCAAAAGTAGACAATATTTTAAGAACTATTAAGTCATATATCTATATAAAATGCACTACATTTTTTTAGTAATAAAAGACATTAGTTTTCTACTCAATGTTTGAGAAGCTAAGCAAAATCTTACTTGGCAAAGAAGAACAGTTATGCACTAAAGTACCATTTATAGTCAAGTACTTGTGCTGAAAGTGGTAGTTACCTTCTTCCACACCAGACTCCTTCAAATTATTCCTTTCTATTAGATTCACAGCTGATATCAGTCTAGACAAGTTTAACATGAGCACTGAAGTGCTTCAGATGAAAATTCAATAGGCAGGTCTAAGTACAACACTAAAGTACTGAGGTATTAGTAATTTACAAATGAGAAGACAAGTCCAAAGTCTCCCAGTGCAGCATAAATAAACTGGACTAACCCATAAATAACACTAACATTAATGAATGACTATTCATTTGAAATTCTCTAGTAGCTGGACAAGTTAATTTCATGTTTTGCTTCTCAATTTATTAAAAAAAAAGGTTTTCTAGTGTTATGAATGTCAAATAAAGAAAAACTGGTCACTCTAGAAATTAGATCTAGATCAACAATAAATTCTTAGTGTCTTAAAGTTTGCCAAGTTACTAGTGCCATTCAGACATGGCAACTTAAAGTTCAGCAGTCACATGTGCTTGAACAAGGTGTAGAGCATGCAGCCTCTGACTCTGTTAGTCACAAGAGCATAACTGCTGACTTCCAGTGGTGTCAAGATTTCATCTTTTCCTGCTGAGTGATGCCAAGTGTGTTGGTTCCATGCTCACTGAAAAATACCCCATGGCTGACAGAATAAAAACGGCATTTTACCTTTCAAACCTCGAACTGTTCATGTAACAGACCTCATGCTTCACCTAGAAGCAAATTAGTGCTATTTACTTCTGCATGTTTACTGTGAGCAGTTCTACTTCAAGGGATTTTGCTAGACTAAAGTAGAAAACATGTGACAAATTGCCATCCTAAGCCATATGAATACCTCGAGGTTTCCAAAAGTGTATTTTCAGATTAGACTCAAATTTGAATCTCAGAATTTATTGATAGTAATATTATGATGCCTACAATATGAAAAGATTCAATCCCAAAACTGCTATTGATGGAAGTTGTCTTGTGGAATATTAAATCAGTCCCCACACTGCTCTTGATGCCATTGTGTCAAAATGAGTAATTTTGAAAAGTATTTTTAATTTCAAACCGTATTTTAAGAGGGCATTAAAGTAACAGAATGTCATGAACTCAATTTTCAAAATTCTGCTGCTGATTTACAGGTAAGCTCTACCCAACTGCAGAAGTGCAAGCATGTGGTTATGCAGTATGAGCTGTAATAGATTAAAATAATGGTTTACACTGTACACTTTACAGTGAACTTGCAGTGAAGTGTACACATGTTGTGTGCTCAGACGTTGCTCAACATGGGTTTGGTAAACAATTCTAATTACAGAAATCTGAACTCAGAGTTCTAGTGGAAGTGAGGTGAAGGGGGGGGGTTGTTCTTAGGTTATGGGGTTTAAAGTTGTTTTGGGTTGTTTTCTCCCTTCTCCAGATATTGATGTTAATGCAGGCAACTATAGCCTCTGAGCATAATTCAAGCTTTAAACTGATTAAGTCACTCCTAGCTTCTGTGCTTTCCATCTGGATTTCTTACTCCTCCTCCCTCATCAAAAATCAAATGGGACCAGACAGGTCATTCAAACTAACACTCCTTTGATTCACATGCTTAAACATTATTAATGGAGAACTAACTGGAAATTATTTTCACTATTAGTTAAACAAAGTTCATGCTCAAAAGATCTTCAATACCTTACATAAAGCTTTTGCCAGAGGGAATTTAGGATATACAAGTCATTTCTTGAGGCTGGCAATACTCCCTAGCTAACTAAATAAAAAAATCAGTTTACCACATCTCAGTAATCTTCTAGGCACCAAAACCAGGACTACTCTCCCACAGATGTGAAAACTGAAATACCTGTGCGCCAACACAGGCAGCGCACAAATGTGCAGCAAGACCAAAGGATGCTCTTGCACAGTCTGGAATACACTACATGCATGTAGCAGAGGCTGCTTTTGCCTCTCTCCCTGCACAAGACTTCCTTTGGCTGAGCCAACAAGTGTGGCCAAGACACTCACCCCTGAGGGCAAGGCAACTCTGGATTCAGCTACAAAGAGACCGAGTGCACAAAAGGACTGACGGGGCTGAAAGATGACTTCTTATCCGTGAAAGGTGTAAGACTCCAGTGGTACTCTGAACAAAGAGCTTCTTCATTGGGATGCTTTCTCCCCATTCTGCAGAACAGCAGCAGAGGAAGCCTCTTTCATCACAGAAAAATGAGTATATATAGGAATAGAACAAAGAACAGAACACAAAATAAATTCTCCATCTGGCAACAAAACGGCAACCCAAAACAAAGAGCAGCAGGAACCAGCAACAACCAGTAACACCATGCTCCTGTCAAGGGGCTGACTCAGGCACTACACCTGAAGTCCCAAGCATACTTCACTTAAATACAATGCCATTTATTTGTACATCTCTATCAAGACATATCATTGCAGTCTAAGCATACTTTAAAGCTTCTAAAATTGGATTTTCAGAAGTCAGCAACCTTCTTAGCACTAAAGTAAGTTAAAAGCATTCAGTTTGTTTGTCTTCCTTCCTTCCATTATTTTTTCTCCTTGTATCTTTCAATGCAGCACTTGGAACAGCTCTCTCTCGGCTCCCAAAGGATTTTCAGCAGCCCACAGTTTTACCAAATTACAATGTAAAATCCAGCTCAAAAGGGTGCCAGTTGGATTGGAATGAAAACATTTCCTTCCATTTATCGGGAGACACAGCATGAAAATCATCATGAATGACAAGCATGAACCTTTGCTGTGTGTCCCAACATGACATGAGCTGCTGAGGCAAGTACAGAGGAGGGGCCACGAAGATGAGGGCTGGAGCACCTCTTCTGTGAAAACTGGTTGAGAGAGTTGGAATTGTTCAGCCTGGAGAAGAGAAGACTCTGGCATGACCTCACTGCAGCCTTCCAGTACCAAAGGGACCTACAAGAGACCTGGAGAGGGACTTTTTACAAGAGCATGTAGTGACAGCACAAGGGGGAAAGGCTTTAAACTGAATGGGGGTAGGCTGAGATCAGATATTAGGAAGAAATTCTTTACTGTGGGGGTGATGAGACACTGCAACAGGTTGTCCAGAGAAGTGGTAGATGCCCCATCCCAAAAAGTGTCTAAAACCAGGCTGGATGGAGCTCTGAGCACCTCAGTCTAGTGAAAGGTGTTCCCACCCATGGCAGAACGGGCTGGAACTAAATGATCTTCCAACTCAAACCAGTCTACAATTCTGTGATTTCAGTACAAGGCTTTAGTCTAAGGACTTAGTTTGATGCTCGGATGGATGAACAATTTAAAATCCTATTAAGAGACAGTAGCTTGTTTTCTCCTTGCACAATCTTGACACTAATAAATTATAGTATTATTTTAAAGTATTTCAAGTGGAATAGGGAAAGTAAGATCAGGTACATGATCATTACTCAATCTGTAATATTTAAACAAAATCTGTGTAGGATGACAGAACATATAAACTCTTAAAAGGAACTATTCCAGTTTTACTAGTGCAGTATGCTTCAATCACTTCCTTGAAAAAGCATATGACCCCTGACCACTAGCTGGTAATCTTGACATACCCAAGTTATTCAACATGTAGAAGAGCTAAATTTACAGGAGACAGAAAGGTGCCCACTAATAGAAAAATTATCACATTACTACTGTTAAGATTCTTGTAACAAAACCTCACACTTACCTGCTTTCTATAAACATAATTCCATAAAACATTCCCTACAAAACACTATTTTTGAAATAGTTCCCACTGGTAAGCTGCTCAAAGATATTTCCTTAAAGTGAACAAAAACACCAAAGTTTTTTTTTTCCTACAGCTTGTTAAAGATTAAGTGACCCAAAAATCCTTCTCAGTGTAAGCACCACACCCAACAATCTGCATATTTGATTCAGATAGGTTTGTCAGTACTACACACAAAACAAGATACCGTTCTAACACAAACCTACCCTGGCAAACGTGAACAGAATCAGTGACACGCACACAGAGGGGTCAGAAGATAGCAAAGGCAGCTGCAAGTATTGCTCATCTGGGAGCTGTTTGATAAACATTCTTTGCAAACACCCTTTTTACAAGAGTGTTGAGTGCCTGAAAATACTAATTTGAAAGGGGCAAAAGTCATTATCTGCCAGCTGACATTTTAATAGAAACAAGCCCGAAACATCAATAAATCAAACAAGTGACTCTTGCAAGCCAAAAGCCACTATCAAAGCACTCGAAAGCAACACTTACCACAAACACTACACTTGTGCACCTGACACAAACACAACAGTTACCACAACGCTGTGCCCTTGTCAGACAGCATCACTGGAAAAACCACTGGAGACTAATCAATAGTAACAAAGAGGACACATTTCAAACACACTGATTGAACAGTGTTTCTAACAGGACATCTATGGTAATTTTAAGGTTAATCGTTTCAGCACTTTCCCTGGCTATGCAAAATTAGTTACTTTCTTTTGTTTTCTATAGCTTTTAAACACCATAACTGCCAGCATTTGGGGTAAAGAACAGAACAGAACTAGCAACAATGTTAATGCAAGCACCTGACTTTTTGTGGTTTTTTACATTTTTTTTTCCTTATAGCTCTGAAGACTGAAAAAATTTTTAGAAGCATAGCTCTTACAGAGTCATACTTTGGACACAGACTGGTAAACTCATAAGGATGTATGAGCAACTTTAAGGATAAGTCTTCTCACTTTGAACTTTCCCAAAGCTCTTTGGCTTGCTACATTCTGTCCATGCACAATAGCTTTCTAATCACATAGACAGCACGGAAAAGAAGCATTGATAATTGTATTTAACAGCAATTTTTCTTCTGGAATTGCATTACTGTACTAGTGAGAAGCCCCTAAGGAATATTCATCTATTAAGCTGATTCACTGGACAAATAAGAAGCAACCTTTTTATAGGAGTTATGGAAGAGCTGATAATTTAACAAAGTTTATTTGACAAAACAGTAATGGCCTATGCTGGTCTTCAGAAAGTTGAACTGATGACTACTTAATCAACATTTCTGCAACATGACCTCAACTCCCAGGGCTAAAGAGAGATTCTCTTTTTAAACCAAAAGATCACTTTCTTACTGAATTAAAATATCACAAGAGAGTTTATCAGCTAAGACTTCCAGGTTTACAGTGTGTAACCAGTCATTACCAAAACTCAGCTAATGGAACTGGGTGTTACAAGCTCTGGCATATTTTACGTGGAATGCTTGTTAACTTAGGAGCTCATGTGAAGCTGAGTGAAGCCAACAACTCAGGAAACATGGAATCTCACGTTCCAAAAAAACTGAAAATTATACAAAGCCCTACTCAAATGCCTACAGAGACATCCAGAACCAGAACACTTTCCCACTGGTTAGTTTGATCAGAGAGGTTCCTTGCTCCAGGGTTTGCAGCCAATCTCACTGCTTTGCCTGAAATGCATGCAAAGGACGTCACCACTTGTCTTTCCAGTTTAAGGGGTAAGAATTTGCAGTTCTTTCATTCTCCTGGCACATGGGACTCTTTCAGGAAAAATGTACACACTTAGTATATCCATCATTCACTAAAAGGCAGCCCCTTTCAATTTTAAATTCATTCTAGTTTAAAACTTCGGGGTTTCCCCTTCCTTTTCTTTTTTTTGGCAAAAAAATGCCAACAATCCAACAGGAAACATGAATGAACCAATTTAGATATTCAGCAAAACTAAAAAGGAAAGCAGAGTTCTTGTTCATAAATTGAAAGCAAAAATATGACTCATTATAAGGGGGAAAAAAAACCAGCAAAACATTCCTTGTTCTGGAAAACCTTGGTGTAGAGCACAAAGAGCAAGAATAAATGTGTGCCATGTGTGCTAGCCAAGTATTACATGAGCACATACATAAACAGAAGATGCTAGTAAGAAATCATTGCAGGAATACAAACACAGTGCATGTGAAACTAAGAAGGAGGAACAACAGTGTATCTTTCTCCATTTTAGATTTACGGAAGTTGAAAACAGGTATTTTCTTTCCAGAGCAGATCTTCAATAGTCAAGGGCAGACCAGCTGTCAGCATAAACACCAGAACAGTTAAATCCCTTCTGAGCACATCAAGACAGTCCAAACTCCCTCACCTAGAGCAGTCCTCCCATAGCTGCTAAGACTGGCCTGCATTACTTCTTTACTTAGCAGTGGAGGTGCTTAGGGAAAAAAGGGTTTGAGGAAAGCAGACTGAAACTGCAATTAGCAGCATATTGTGAAATGGCTCTCTAAACTGGTACTAAATACAAGAGTATTCAGAGCAGCTTTGAAAAACTGACATGTGCATTTAAGAGAACCATCTACCCAAAAAGTCTATGATGACAATCACTGCCTTTTCTTATGACATGATCATGCCAAGTTGTCTATCTCAAAAATATGATGCCTCAGGCAAGAGCAAAGAAGTCTTTCAAGTTATTTCCTCTAGAATAAAAATTAGTTGTCTACTTTAAAGAGATGTTATCTCATGCAACGTTAAGGAAGAAGCCATACATTCCTTTCAACTCCCTCCATCAGATGTGTGTGTGCATAATTTTTTCTACAGTTTACTTTTATTGCTACCACATTCCAGCATTCATTTTTAGCTCAGGGCAACCACTGTTGTTTCTGAGCTAGCTATCCAAGTGACTGCCAAGTTGGGCAAGAAGCAAGTCGATGTTGCTTTGGCATCATATGGTTGTAAACATTTTCATTTAACTCTTAGATGAAAAGTCAAAAATACACCAAGAAAGCTGGATACCACCATTACTTACAAGAAACATATGAAAGGCTGCTTCTTGCCACAATCAGATTCTGGGGATGCTGAGCACACCTTTAAAAAGTTCATCAGTTCAGTGAGGAGACATATCTGAACCCCATGGTGTGTCCCAAGCAGGCACAGCTTTGCAATTACTATGCTACTCACATCTCATTTCAAGACATAATGTCAAAAATGTATTTTGAACTTAAGACTACAAACCATCCCCCTTTAAAAAATGTAAAAACAATTTTAAAAGCCACAAGGTTTCGATATGAATTCTTCATATTCTCATATATTTTGTGATTAATTTCTCTCTCTCCCCCCTCTCCATCTCCAGTGAATAAACAGCTAACAAACCCTAGTGTATAACCTGCTACTGAATTTCAGTATAAACAGCACCCAGCAGCTAGTCATTTTCTTTGTTTACAAATCCATACATGTTTGCAATATCTAAACCTAGTTCAAGGAGCCATCACGTTACACACTTTATAAAGGTTTCTCAAACTTTGGCTAGACTTCAGAAATTTCTGAATGCATAGTATGAGCACTGTTGCATTCAGAATGTGGTATGAGGCAGAATATAACAAAATAAAAACACTATGTTTTACACATTCACCTGTTTTCTCCTAACAAATAAAACATTAACTTTACTGAAGTCTATTCATCTTAAAAAACTCCATCCATTTTTCTATACTGGTAGAATTAGCTCTGGGAACTACTACAGAAAGGAGTTATTCAGAAAGACTCTTTAGAGATGGTTCTGACTTCATTTTACCTAACCTGCCAAACTTTATTCTGCTGCAATGCCTGTATATGCTAGGTAGCAAACAGGAGTCATTATTCAAGTCCAGAATAAAGACCAGTGTACCCCTAAGAGATAAAAGAGATCAAGGGAGGCAGGCAGACAAGGAACAAGAAAAACATTCAAAGCACAGGTATGTCCAGCACTGCATTGCTTCAATGCACAAAACTCCACCAATATCTGCTGCAATAACAACAAAATTCAAGACACAAAAACCCAAAAAGCGACTTTGGGAATACTTACAGAAAACACCTTCCGAATGTGTGAGGTATTACAGTAGAAATAAAAAAATGAATTTTTTTCATGTGAAATCTTATGAGCTGCTACAGAGTACTGCTTCTCAGTCAACAAACACATACATTTAGCTTCTGTAGTAACAGGTAACAGTAAGATGGAAAGAGCATTAAGAATCAGTAGATCGAGGTATAATTTGCTCTTCAGTGCTTTTAAGGCCTTCTTTGTTAAGAGTACAAACTTTATGAACTGGAAAATCACATTTCAACTGTTCTTCTGTTTAAAATAATATAGATATTGTATGACTGATTACAGTAATAAGAGATCACCTGCCAGTGATGCTTTAAAGCAGGTCTGTAAGCACAGGACTCACTGATGGGACAGACCAAAGACATCACTTTAGTGACTCTTCCCTCACCAGAGCACACCACTGGCTTGCTGCCAACCACTGTGAGGTCCAACAGTGCACCCAGCACTTAAGCTCGGCATCACTTACTGAACGCCTGAGCAGCTAAAAAAAAAAGCAACAACAGCTACAGATATTGATTCTGCTATTCCTAATTCTGCATGGCTTGCATAGGCTCTAGACTAAAATATTTTTCAAATGACAGTATTTAGAAAAACAGTGGGCTTAGCAAATGGAAGATAAAAAAAAAATCCCAGTTTTGTTTCTTTTCAAAAAAGTAGCTACATAAAGACTGATGATAAGGAGGTACCAGGCAGCATTGGTGTGAGGACTTCAGTCAGCAGCTGATTGATGGCAATCATTATCAATCGGTTATCAGCTGATTGATGGCAACTCTTAACCCCGAGGATCGGCACACTGAAAACACCTCTTCGATGTTGCACTCCAGTTGCCACATTATCAGGTGATTAGCAGTGGCACTGCTGTACACACTGCTGTTGGCTAAGAGCGTGAAGACCTGACACACTGCAATATTCCTGTGGATTTGCAGTTCTGGAGTAGAATCGAGTGACCCCTCAGCAGCAGATCACACCGAAACCAGACCAGAAGATCTGGTAAGAAGCTGCAATTCTGTTTCGAAGTAGCAACAATGTGTATGACAGAACTAAAGAAGCAGGAAAATGGGATTCTTCAGCATGGGGAATACGGCATAAAAATAATGTGAAGGGTTAGAAATCTTACTCACTTCTGTGAATTATATTCTCTGAATAAGTCTATTACCTCCAATAGTAAGAAAAGTGACCAAAAACTTGCTGGTGAAATGAGTGAAAGAGAACAGAATCACACAGTGCAGATATTACACGTTTTGCTGCATGGTAAACACCGGTAGATTGAGTGGAGGGGTGCTGTTAATATAAGAGATACACAGTGTCTTTTGGTATTGTATTTGTTTTGAAAAAAACACTATCTAAAATAACTTGCTTGCATTAATTTGCCATTTCCATCACTAACAAATAAATCACATCCCACTAACAAATAAAACTCTGGTAATTAATTCCCCAATTTGGCTACATTCTGTAACAGTAGGAAGTCCTTAATGAGAACAAGAAATGGTTTTCCTTTAACTTTCAAATATCTGTGGAATTTACAAAATACAATGTAAACTTAAAAATTTACAGATTTGCTGGCATCAAGGCTAGCTGCTTACTAAGAGGAAATTTTATCAATCAAATAATATTAAGTTTTTCTGGCAATTATTCCTGAATCTCAAACCAACTATTGCTCTATTTTACTATCTGAACTATGGTTTATGTGATAGCAGGTACACAGACTTTGTTCTTTAATACACTGAAGACAAAAATATAGATTTAAGTGCAAAAGTTTCACCAATGTATTTGTTTTATTAATGCTATCATTTTACCAGAAACCTCCTAAAGGTAAATCAAGAGCAATTCAGAGCATACAGTGGAAGAACAACTACATACTTTACCTGTCATGTAGACACATTTGTATTAATTGTATCTGAACCCTATGCACTAGCAGTATCTTCACAAAACTATCACAGTTGCCAAAACTATCATGCAGCCCCTGAACACAATATTATTTTAGCTTAGCTTCTTCAAACAGTTGTTTTTGAAACCATTATAGTCACTGACAAATTCTGAGGCTGTCTTCTGAGAAGAAAATACCATTCTGCTCTTCTGAGCACAAGACTGCTTTTCACGGCCTCCACACCTAAGATAAAATACTCTAGAGGGTGCTGTTTAGGAGGAGAGTCATAACGCAACTTATTTCCTGAGAGACTCTCAGCTAACTTCACCCTGGTCCCAAATGCCACAGCTGGCTGACCAAACTGGAGTCATCAGCTCATGTGCTACCAGGAGACAAGGCAGCAGGGCCACAGCTTTCAGAGCACTTCTCCCAGTGCCTCTGGTAAAACTAAGTGATAAGTCATGTCTCACCTCTGGGACAGGACCATTCTCACGCTCTGCATCCACCCAGAACAAAGGGCACTGAGAAGAATCCCAGAGTGTTTCACTGCAAGCACAACACAAGTTTCCAAGACATCTCAGACCTGCTACATCATCTTTCCTAGGCCTCCAACACTTGTACCAATAAATTTCCCACAGGAGCACACTGGAAATATCTGACGTCATTCACAGGCATTCCAGCAACTCTGTGGCACGAGGAACAGAAAGAACCATCCTGGAAGAAGTAAGAGTATAACGGTGAAATAAGAATCAGAAGCTCCAATTACAGAAAGCTGATATTAGCAAGCACCAGACCAAGTGTGTGACTCTCTTTCTTTCTGGACTTGTACCACTACAAAAAGCACAAGGGTCACGCTCTAATTTACCAGCAGGAACAAAAACTTCACAAATATGCTCGTATATATAGCAAAAACATTCAATAATAGTAAATTATTTAATAATAAATTTATTTAAATTTATCAGTGCCACTGAAGGAGAATATACTATTTTTTCCCCTCATTCTGAGAAATCTTTGTGCTTACTCTGTCCTGGGCCCCTCCTTTCACCAAGGTCCTCTGAACCAATAATACTTGGTTTTATGTACTAGAGCAGTAGAAAGTTAATCCAACAAGTAATAGTTTCCTGCCAGTCTGATGAGTTAAATCAACTTACAGAAGCGTTCAAGCGCCAGAGCTAGTGCAGGGGTGGAGACTCGGGGAGCACAGCCATCAACAGGAAAGGGAAGAAAGGAGGAAGAAAAACTCCTTCCTTCATCAGGAGCAACAAGCTGTTAGAAATGGCAGAAGTTCATGGCTTGGGAAATGGCCATGAAATTCAAGCTTGCCACAACATCAGAATTTTTCCCTTTTCTTCATCCTTTACCCAGCTGATTCAAAACAAGTAACAAGCACATTAAGACACGTGCACACAGAAATTCGCTGTTTGCCTCTCTTGTCTCTCCTCCAAAACTTCTCAGCATTAAACATACACATTCACCCAGGTGCCCTTCAAGTTTCAAGAACGAAGTCGTAAAAGACGAACTGAGTCACTCTGTTCTATGACCCACAAAGCCAGGCAGTCATTTTTTCAGATCATCAGATTTTATTATTAAAAAAAACCCCAACAAAACCAAACTCGAAAACGGACAAGTTGAAAAAATAATTTATTTGTGAAAAACAGCTATTTAAGAATATATTTGTTTACTTCAAAATTTAATTCCCTGAAGTTTCAAGGTATCGATCTGTCAGCTTTGCAACTGACTTGTTTTTGAAAACACCAGTTTAGGTGCAGCTCTCATTGGATAACAACCATTCAGCGTTTGCGCGCTCTGGAGAATGGTCCGCGCTTCCAAAATACGTTTATTTAAGAGCACATTTAATTTGCGCATTCAACAAAAGCACACAGATAACACTTAAATGAAACCTGCGCATACTACAGCATTTTATGCTGCTGTATCCCTCAACTTTAAGAAAAAACTGTGCGTGGCTTCAGCTCCCTGTGTTGTGCTCTACAGAATTACTACACTAGAGATGTTAATAAAAACATCTCCTCAGATCTGTGTGTTTTTAACGCAGGCATTAAGAACACCGTGCTTGCAGGCTCGCTTTTTTTGCTCTTTGGCTAGAACAAGGCCTCCAAATAGGGAAAAAAAAAAAAATTATAAATATATGAACAGGTAAATGTGGAATCCCATTGCCACAACAACGATCCCGGAGGAAGGGCAGCGAGCCATTTAACAGCCAGCGGGACCGAGTTGTGGCGGACTACGCGGATCCCCCACGTGCATCCTGCAACTCGCGCTCCGTTTCGCGCCGCTCCCGGCGCTGCGGCCCGGGAGGTCCCCGGCCGCCACTGCCGGGCGGGATCCCGGCCCCGCGGCGATGCTGCGGCCCCTTCCCGGCGCCCCCCGGACACAAAGACTGGGAGGCCTGGGGGGAGGGAGGATGCGACCCCGGGCGCATTCCTCCTGCCAGGGGCCAGCTCAGGGCGCCGAGGAAGGCGCCTTCCTCCTCCTCCTCTTCCCCCGGCGCCGGGACAAAGGAGGCGCGGGAGGGCTGCGGAGCCCGGCTCGGGGCTCTCGCCAGGCAAGGCTCCGCTGTCCCGCAGCCCCCGCCGCCCCCGGCCCTGCGCTTTGCCGGGCGCTCGGGGTAGAACCGGGGCCGCCA
>VZRX01002830.1:231965-242035 GCA_013398075.1 Notiomystis cincta
GGAGGGCGCCGGGCCGCGGATGCCGTGCCCGTCCCTCAGAGTCGGCTCTGGCTCCCGGTACCCCTCGGGTTCCAGGTGCCTGTGGCTCCCGGCACCCGTGTCCCACGCGTGTGTGCAGTGTATCACAGCAGTGCCTGCGCGCTTGGGCTTGCTGGATTAATGATCACAGGACTGTAAATTAAAGTTTGGGGAGCGAAGGCTGAATATAAGAGGCCATTTTCTCCAGAGACACCGAAACATGGCCCCGAGCTTATTCATCACGCCTTCGCCGTGCACACTCAGAAGTGGAACTGATGTCTCAGTGGCTGTTTTTATTCCTTCCTCCTTCACAGAACCAACAACCCCGGGGGAAGAATTTTTTAATTTTTTTTTTTGTAAAGTAGCTATTAAAAAGGCATAAAAATCGGAACAATGTAATGATTATTGCCAAGACAGTTATTCAGACCTGAGTCACTGAGCTGTCTGGCGGGCTGTAGTGTTTGATTTTAATTCCTTCTTCGCTCCTTCAGATTTACTCCAGCCAAGGAGCTGAGGATCTATAAAAGCCACTGGAGAAAAGTTTAACTGTGTCTTGTAAAGCTAGAGAGATTCAATATAAAGGCATAATTCAATACAACGTTGTCAGAGAATTTTTTCATTTTTAAACAACTGGAAATACATAAATCCTGAATGTCAGTGCTAACAGATGCTATGATAAAGTGGCCAGTTCAGAACAAAGATAGTGAGCAATTACAAATGATGTGAGACAATTGTATGTATACAATTCAAAGAGCATAGTTCCTTAAAGGTACCTCATAGTCCATATTTTGTCTGCTTATGCTGGAAAAAGAAAAAAAAACACAGTCATGACTTCTGTATCCCTGCACAGAGCTTGTGGGAAGTCACTAAAAGCCACATGGAGCTGCTGAAGTAATTTTTCTCCAGTCTTCTTGACACAATGGCAAACTTTGCTTTAGTGCACTCATTCCTGAGGCCATAGATCATCTCATGATTCCTCAAGCAATGGTCAAGATTTCAGGATATGATTTTCCAGTATAGCTGATTCATATTAACACTTCACTGTTGCCAAAGCAAATATTGCCTTGGATCTCAAAATAAACTTGAGTTCACAGTGTCCTAGTAATGCGGTATTAGTATAATGTCACTTTCCAAAGAGTCTCAGACACAAGAACCTGTTGTTCTGCTCTTTTTGTTTGGTGTGGGAGAGCTCTGAGATTTGGTATGGTTTCTTGTTAAGGAAGAAAACTATAAATACTTCACTTCCAGCAAACCTGTACATTTTTAATGAAGATCAAGTTAGCCAATACTGGTTGGTACTGCAAGGTTTAGAATTTTTATTTAATATATCCTATTATGTGGGTCCAATATCCACCCCCTCTTCTTTGCAAACTAAATGGAGGCTTTCATTCTAATACTAAAAGATACTAAAGACTCTTATTGGCACGATTCACTCACTGTATTTATAGTATAGTTCTAAAACCTGGTAGCTTTTGACCAAAGCACAAACACAACTGGTGTCTAATGCCCTTTATCACAAATAGGGACTGCATTTGTTGTGGCTCATCTAGTATAAACAAGAAAAACCTCTAACAAACATGGACTGTATTAGCTTTTTTCACTACTTGGGCAAGCTGAATCTGCTCTGGGAAAGGTCAGGTGGGCATTTAGAGGAGGCACGAAATGGCAAAGAGTTTGTGTTCAAGGAATGAAGGAATGTGAGTGCCTTTTTTGGCATGAGCAAGATGGTATTTGTAAAACTGCACCTGTGGAAGAAGTGTACACTGGTAAAGCTCGGGTGGTGGTGTCTTCTGGGTTGTTCACTGAGTGTTATTGACTGGATGTGAAGAACTGAGGCAGTTTCATTTGTCACAAATTTCACTCTAATTTGGGTACATTCAGGTATTTCATCTGCCTGCATCTCCTGCCTCCCAATAAATGCAAGAGACTCAGGAATTTTTTCATAAGGACTGAACAGAAGCAGTGTGAGATCTGCATTTCATTCAGATGTGTTAAATACATCTGTGAAATTGTTACATCCCTGTGTTTTCAGTTATACAATGAAATACCCCACATATTCTGATTATGCAATTAAAATATTACATACCAAGTAGTTTAGAGGAGAATTTGGGTGAGAACTTCAGTAGTTCAGAAAATCAAGAGAAGCATGAATGAAGGGCAAGTGCTGTAGCAAGCAGGAAGGTCAGCTGGACTGTTAGTTAATGGCTGGTGGGTCAGGCTGTGCTATTTCTTTCTCCTTAATGATACTTCTTAATTGTGCTGAAGGACTACTGAGTGATGTTAATACCTTTCTGATAATGTTTCTCCTACTGTAAGCAATTTCTGAGTCTCAGGAAAGATACAGATTGAAGAAATGACCCTTGGCAAGGAAAATGTCAGGGCACATGGCCTATGGTAGGAGTTTTCTGTTAGAAGTGGTTCTGCCTGTGACAATGATGTAATACACAGATATTTTCCAGGGAGGTGTTATCTACACTAAAAGAGTGGCTGCAGAAAAGCAGTCTGTGGGCCATGGTTAGCTAGTCTGCATGTGTCCTACAGAACAGTGTTAAAGAATAAAATTTTGAAATTTTTCACTAATCTCATTAAAACATTCAGTAAAAGATAAGTTAATTTTACTTACTGATTATTTACATCATCTTTAGAGCATTTTCTTATTGTAAATTGATGTTAAGATGTACAGTGACTCACAAAAAATATTAGGTGTTGAAAATGTCATAGTCAAAAAAAGCCTCAGAATCACTGTGCCAGACATGGTTGGCATCTGTAGTACTTCAAACTCTCCAGAATGCTGTCAGCTTAGCTTAGGAGGAAGAGAAATCATTATACAGTCAGGACATACATAATTTTATTTGAACAGTGTGCTAATGTAATTGATCCCTGCTTGTTGCCTCTTATTACTATTTTTAAATTAGTTTTTCCAGTTAAAATTTCCCTTAATTATTTTTGTTGCATTCATTAATCTTTTTTCACCATGATAAAAATGAGATAAAGAAAATTACAAAGTAATGCTTTTGTATGTTGTCACAAATTATATATTTGGATGCACTTGCAAATGTTTCAACCCTTTGGTTAGATGTATCTAAAATATGAAAAAACTTCATTTATTGATTGAGAATTTCTCAATGTATATAACTGCAGAAAATAAAAGGTAAAAAATCTTAACATCACCACAATAGCAAGAGTTTGAATTCAGTGGGAGAATAGCTCTGGTAATACAGGACACTTTTGAAATTTCTGTGGCAGTTTACAGACATACATTTTTTACAGGCAAATGTAAATTAGGTAGCAGCTGACAAGACTGGAGATAGACAGGAAAATAAAATACTGTGGTTGACAAGTTGTAAAGCTAAATCCTTTGCCTGAAAATGAGATTTGTAAATGATTATTTGTTGTGTTGTAGTTGTAGGGCAAATAGAACTATCTTCTATAATAATACTAAGAAAAAAGAAACAATTCTGAGTTCTTCAGATCTGCATATTCCATTCTCCTCTAAAAGAACAGCAAAGAAATTGTCTTTGCAGAGCAGAAATGAAATGAAGATTTCTGTATGTATGATACTGTAATTTAAATAGATATATGTTAAAGAGCTTATAATATGTTAAATATGAAAATGGACATCTATAAGTTAGCTTTTATTACAGTGTTCCCCCCAGAATTTCAGTATTTGCCATTTGAGCAGCAGGTTATCCTTCCAGGCAGCTGTCAATAAGTTCCCTGTTCCTTAGTGTTACATGTTAAATGTGTACAAAGACATTGTGTTGTGTCTCAGTCTCCAACACCATCAGCTGCTGAAAATCAGAAAGGAGTAGAAAGGAACTGTGGAAGATACTGGGTGATCAACATTTTGGAGGACTTTATAGATGTATAAATTTCTCAGAATGTCTCTTTGAGTCAGAGAGAATGAAGCACTATGTAAAGGAAACAAACAAAAAGTCCCTAATGAAGGTATAAATTCTTGGTTTTATTTCTTAAAACAGGATGCCAAATATCACACAGCATTTGACAAAGAAAGATACTGAATTTGCTGAAAGCATTCCCTTTTTCCTAGGTCTGTTTTTTTGTTAGAATAGTTCCCTTATCTGGGTCATTGCAAAAGTGTCAGCTCAAGGGAGGGGAGCACAGTAGCCCCAGTTTACACAGGCTTAATCTGTTTGGAAACAGCACCCTGAGTTCACAATCTATTGAAAGTGCAGCTAGGGCTGTGGGTAAGAGCCACTGCATCAACAGAAATTCTTTTTGGTTGTTAAATACAGATTAGAATAAAGAGTTTTGTCTCTGTTAACCTGAAACCCATATACCCAGTGTCTTGAAAACCCTTAATTTCTGTTGCTGCTAATCCTAGCTGATGTTTGGGGCTATGATAGTATGAGACTAAGCTGGTGAATGGGGTGAAGTGTGACCTTAAAGGCAGGTGATCAAGATGTGTCAGCCTCTAGAATGACCCGTTCTGCATTCTCAGAGAGCTCAGGGGCTGGGAAATGTGCCCTGCCAGCTGCCTGTCACTCAGAGCCTTGTTTATAGAGCTGTTGAGAGACAGTTGTCTTGTAGTTCCCCAAAGTGTCACTGATACTGTACAGTAGCCAGGTTGTCTCACATACATGTAAGAAAAACTTGAGCCAAAAGCTTTATGAATATTTTACATGCTTTTAGGCTCAAGTTTCTCTCAATTTTTTTCTTTTTCTTTTTTCTTTCTTTTTCCCTTTTTTTTTTTTTTACATTTGGTTCAGTGTGCTTATAAATAATGCTATAATCATTCACTCTCAGAAGTGTAGATTGTCTGTTATTGGAATGCTGAATTGTAGATGTATTCCAGTTTAAAAGAAATGTGAGTTTTTTCTCAGAGGACCCTGAAATCTTAAATTTCCAAGGTTTTATCTAAATAAATTCTCAGTTGTCCTTATCTCATGCTAACGAGGGTTAAGCATTTTTGTGTTATTTTAAAAATAATTCTAGTTCACCAAAACCAACACTGAACTGTCCATTTGCTGAGACTTAAAGAGCAAAACAAAAATAAAGTCTGTGTAAATAAACTGTGGTCTGATCATTGTATACTCATCATACTTTGGATGCAGCTGTCTCTCATAGCACCACAGTCTGGGGTGAAATGGAGCTCCAGAACTGGATATGCTATTTATTCAAAATAACCCATCTTCATTGCTAAAAGATTGTGAAGGAAAACTGCCAAGTAGTGCAGAGATGGTTTGATGAATCAATAAATCTAAGATTTCTGATAGCCTCATTTATTTTATTGCAATACTAATTATTTGCCATGTATCCCTTTAACATCCAGCTACTCTGCTCTGCAGAGCCAGCTGCATCCCATACCTTCTCTGGGGACAGAAGGCAGCTGCTTATCATGTACAGCTGCAGAACCCCTCAGCTTTTGCCATGACCACTGAGCATTTTTTTACCTCTTCCTGTATGCTGTAGTATGATTAAGGCTTAAAAGAAATGTAGGACAACATTGCCAAATTTTAATCTTACATTAAATGGAAGATTAAAAAAAAAATGCAGACATTGTTGCTATTAAGTAACAATTAATGTAAAAATATAAGAAATCTCTCTTAATTTCATATTTTCTCTTACCAGATGGGATTGCTGAAACTTATTTCATGAATATCAAAACTAATTGATGCCTATTTGTTTGTGTTCACTAACTCTGAGTTTCCAAGCATGCCCATGTGTTCATAAATAGTCTCACTGAACACAACTGGACTATTCATAATTCAAAGCCTTTTCTACAAGTAGTAAAGCATGTAAGTATATATTGATACAAGCAAAACATAAACTGATAGGATGAGGAAGAGCAGTGTATCAAAGCAAAATGTACTCCTGATCATTCTAATTTTTCCATGTAGTAAGTGATGGCAGCTTCACAAGCAGACAGGTAAAATTTTTTTCTGTGTAAATATTTTTTAAAAATATGTAACAGTATCATTTTCTGTTCTATGTAAGTAAAGTAAAAATCTATCCTTTTGGAATTTATGATTTTTGGATAATGTTGGATATTGTATATCTATATACAGGTCAAATTGAGAACTCCTTTGTTTGCATTTTGAATTAAAATCCATAAAAAATTTCTGTACTTAGAACATGTCTAAAAATGAAGGATATTGACATGTGAATTCAGATGTAGCACTGAACAAATCCACAGCTACCCACTGCCCAAGGTAAATCAGTGTTTCAAGTGCAGAAGGCAGCTCATGAGCAATAGATTACAAGGAAGAGACAAACTTGGGAGTCAGAATAAAGTCACAGCTAAAAAACATCTGCTCAAACAAGTAAGAATTAAAAATAATCAAACAGTGGGTGCCACTGGTGTGGAGGGAGAGAGAATGCTCTTGAAGTGTGTTAGAAAAGCCAAGAAAAAATGAGTAGAGAAGCAAAAGAGCACATATTTTAGCATAGGAAGACCTGACAGGAACCTTGGCTGTTTTCAGTCTAGGAAGCCCACCAGAGTTATGATCACCTCACACTTGGAAGCAGTAGGAAAAAGGAAAGGAAAAGTCTAATGGTTGTGAGACTACTGAAAAAAGCTCTGTAGATTTTCTGAATAAACACATGAAGTGAAAACAGTAACATGTATTCTGCTCCTATCATCCATGGAGCTGGCTAGTATTTGGCTTGCTTTATTTATTGAGGAGGAAAACATCTGTAATGCTACTCAGGAGTATTTTAATGGAATACTTTTGCTTACGAAATATGTATACAAAGTCCTGTTTCTCTAAACATAATAGAAGTAAATAGCAGTAGATTTATTTCTCATGAGTTTTGAACCCTTCTCATAATGCCTGTGAATGTAAAGCATCATGTGCTTGCCCTCAAAGCCATGTAACTGTTCTGTTTATTTGTACAGTAGGCTAGTAAGCTTCTTACTTGGATTTTTTTCTGTCAACCCCAGGGTAATCTTTCATGCATGTCTTCTGTTTGATTAGTGTTAGTATGTACTGAGAATGTCTTCCTGAATTTCCCAGATACTACTGTAGAAGTGAGCACTTAATTGCATTTTTAAATTTTGTTTTGCTGGAAGGAATCCACCAAGCACAGTTACCAAACTTAAACAAAACATGACTGACAAGAAGCCAAAAACAGCCTTAATAGCAGCAATCTCTCATCCTAGAAGAAACATAGATCAGCTTTTTCCTCTTCCACTTCAGTCACAGTAATTAAAATTACTTGTGTGTTTGTTTGATAACTACAAATTTAGTTTTGTAGTCATAGAGGGTTTTTTCAGCAAATTTGAGGATAATCTGTAGTTACAGGATAACAGAATCCTTAGGGTTGGAAGGGACCTCTGGAGATCATCCAGTCCAACCCTCCCATCAAGGCAGAGTCACCCACAGCTGGTTACAAAGGAACTCAGCCAGGTGGGTTTTGAATTTCTTCAGAGAGGGAAACCCCACAACCTTTCTGAGAACCACTAGGTCAGTCCCCAGCCTGTGCTGGCACTTGGGGTTATTCCTCCCCAGGTGCAGGACCCTGCACTTGCCCTTGTTGGACCTCTCCAGGTTTCTCTCTGCCCAATTCTCCAGCCTATCAAGGTCCCACTGAGTGGCAGCAGAGCCTTCAGGTGGATCAGCCACTCTCCCAGTTTAGTGTCATCAGCAAACTGCTGAGGGTGCCTCCTATCCCACTGACAAACAAGCTGACTTAGACTGGACCCAGTACTGATCCCTGGGGAATGCCAGTGACTCCAGCTGGATTCTGCTCTGCTGATCACCCCTGAGCTCTGCCATAGTTCTTTAGCATTTTACTGGAGTGGTGATTAAAACATGCTTCCACATTTTAAACTCTGATCACTGTCACAGCTTCTTTTTTCCTCTTTAACTGATGAATGAATCCTTGACCTCTTTTGAAGGCAGTGGATTATTTAGCATTGACTTAATCAGATTTAACATTCTTTATTTAAATTCAATTTTAATTTAATATTTTGATTTCGTGCAAACCTAATTCTACTGTATTTCTGACATCTGAGATAGCACAGTTTCCCTGCCTTTCCCTCACCCTTGGACCTTGTTCATTCCAGCTGCAGTAAGGCTGCAGAAGACTTTGAGGCTCTGATTTTAACACAGGCAGCACTTTGCTCCATCATGTTACAGAGAGAGGTGTGTCTCCTCTGTTTGAGAAGTGAGTCTTCTCCTCATATAGGGCATGACACAAGGTTTCCATTGTGCACTCTGATACAACAGATAAACTTCCTTGAAACTGATCTTTTTAATCTGATAACTTTAAATAAGGCAACATTTTCAGAAGTCATGCTTTCTTTAAATAGTACATATTTTTGGTAAGAGAGAAGCTATGTTAGAAAAAAACTATGAAAAATGCCTAGAGTAAGTTTAAAAATGAGAAACACCAGCAAATAAGGGTCTCTCATTAAGTATTAAAATATTTATGCAGTGAAAACAACCAAAGCCACTATGTTAAAAACATTATTTTAGACACTGTATATACATCTCATACAAGCAGACTGATTTAAATTGTGTAAAATACTCAATAGCAATCTTTTTAATGATAATTTAAAGTAATACATAATTTAGTATTTTTGTAGAACTGATCCACTCTCCATTAGTGAAAGCAAGGTAAATTTAAATTTGAATATATTCTTTGGCCTTATATCTTAATTTAGCTCTTCCTTTTTTTTTTTTCTCATTTTTATGGAAAACAATTTTGACACAAATTCAGGCTGATTATGGCAGACTTTGGCAGACCAACCCATTATTAATGTCTTTGAATTTCTGTACTTGTTTGAAATTTTTTAAATGTGTGTGGTATACAATGACTCTGATTAAACATTCTATTGGTACAGTAAACTAATATCATCTTGTTTATAAAATTCCTTATTTCATAGCATCTGCCAAATTCAATATAAAGAGTTGATAACATACATTATTTCTTACCTCAACCCCTCTTTGAGAAACTGTGATCATGTGGGAAAATATGAAAGCTTTCAATAGTAAAAAAAAAGTGTCCTTGCTAACAAACTGAATTCATAAGTAGTTTGCAGTCTGCTAAAAATGATTGAACTTCACAGCTGTGGAGGCAAGCTTATATTCTTCCTGTGCAAGTTCTTCTACTCAGCCACCTCTGAGCAAGCAGCTGTATGATTACTCAGCTTGCCCTATTCTAAGGATGGATTGCAAGACTCGGCATTTTGATTTGTGCAGATGAATAGGAGACTGCAGGGTGTGAACTGTAGGATGTGAACTTGCAGCACGTCAGCTGTTTTATAAACACTGCCTCTGAGCACCCTTACCCCGCCAGACTTCGTGGGGAAGGGGGTGAGTCCGTCCCACCGAGAGTTTGTTCCTCCTGCACGTGCCATGGGATGGAAATGCCAGGGGTTACTCTTCATGACTGACACAGCAGTGTGTCAGCAATGTGCCACTCATGGAAGCTTACGTGATACACACTGAAATAACAGCTTTGTAACGTTTCCTTGACAAATTCAGCTGTGAGTAACTCCTCTGCCTTTGCTGCAGCACAACAGGCTGAATATACCTGCACAGCACACAAGAATGGAGAGAGACTGAGAAAGGGCTCCTGAGGGAAGTGTGATGTCATCAGAGGACAAAAAATTCTTCTGCATAAAGTCTTATCCTTTCCCCCTTTATTTCTGAGAAAGGAGGTGCTGCATTCCTCACAGAATCCCAGAATAGGGCAGGTTGGAATGAACCACAGTGGGTCATCTCTATTCAAACAGGGTCATCCTAGAGCACAGGATTGCATCCAGAGACTTCACAGCCTCTCTGGACAATCTGTTCCAGTGCTCAGTCATCCACACAGTAAAGAAGCTCTTCCTCATGTTTAGGTGGAACTTCCTGTGCATCAGTTTCTGCCCGTTGCATCCTGTCCTATTGCTTGGCACCACTGAGCAGAGCCTGGCTCCATCCTCTGGCACCTCCCTCAGGTACTCACAGACATTGACGAGGTCCCCTTTCAGTGGTCTCCTCTCCAGACTGAACAGGCCAAGTTCCCTCAGCCCTTCCTCATAAGAGAGATGCTCCAGTACCTTAATAATCTTTGTTTTTCTGAGGAGCCCAGAACTGGAC